>JAKCPI010011426.1:0-27999 GCA_023213315.1 Euborellia annulipes
TTGATTTCTCATTTTCCAATATATTGAGTTAAAATTAAAAAATCTGGTGTGACTGGCGCACAGCACACAACTTTCTCTTACCTTCGGTAATCGAAAGTTGTGTACTGTGCTTGTCACACCAGATTTTTTGTGTCGACATATATTTAGTTCCCGACAGTACGGAACATATGAATTCAAGATGTAAAATTTATAAGTGTGGGAAAATATTTATATTTTGTTACCATGGCAACCATTTCTCCTATCTTCCCTATGAAATACAAGAGTAAAGTGGTCTTCAGAAGATTTCAATCGCAAAATGAGAATATACATTTTAAAGAGCATCTAAAAAATAATTGATTTTTGAATTTAAAAAAAAATCGTTGGAGCAAATTTTGAGAAAATCGAAAAAAACTGAAAAAGTACATCAGTAAAGTACTAGTACTCTTTGGGCGATTTTGATTAAAAGCTTATTTTTCCGGTCCCGGGGGATGTTTAACTTAAATATAAAATTTCAACCTCATAGCTCTATTCCTTCATGCTTAAAATTGAACACACACCCACCCACCCACACACCCACCCACCCACCCACCCACCCACCCACAGACAGACCATGTCGCGAAAACCACTTTTTTGGATTCAGGGGACCTCAAAACGTGAAGATCCATCAAAATCTCGACATCGAATTTTTGACATGAATCCAATACTTTCTCTCTATATATATATTACATATATACATAGGTAAGAGAAAGTAAAACGCGATTTTAATACCCTTAATTGAATAATTTTCTGAAAATTTTCATTTAAACTCCTACGATCCGAAAAAAGTTTCACTTGCATCGTGCTTTCATAAAAACCACACAATGATTTTATTTTTTAAATAATTTTCCTGTGATCCCGAGAAGGTCCTCTTTATGCATATAAAATTTCATTTCAAAATTTCAACAGGAAGTTGCATAAATAAAGCGTGGCAGACAGACAGACGGACATTAGCGAATTATATATATACAGATATGTCGGTATATATAGAGAAAGTAGGCCCGGAAATTCGATGTAGAGATTTACACGTTTTGAGGTCCCCTGAGTCCAAAATAGTGCTGTGATGCTGTCACACCAGAATATTTTTGGTTCTACTCAATACCACGTGTTGGTCTCGAGACAAACGTCTTAATTAGGTATTTCAATCCAGGGGATGTGGGGAGAGTTCATATCTCTTGGGAAGCCATTTTTGCCGCCCCATCGGGATCCTTTTACTTTAATAACTTCTAGGGCAATCAAATTTGACAAGTTTCGGATTGGATCAACGTAGACAGACACAGATAAAAGAATGATAAGCCATATATGTATTTTTATTATTATTAATTGCTTGCAATGAGTTGAGTGCGCAGGCGAAGCCCCCTGGCTAGACGCGAAACCCGGCGAAGGCGGGTTTATTTATTAATTATACTCGTGTATAGATAGTAGAAGAAAAATAAAATTCTCGAGATTTTTTATACACGTCTTGACTTGCAAGAGAGAGATTACGTAGGTAGGGCAGACAGACAAGCTGCCCTCAAATATTAGCCTACTTGTTTGATTGCTGAAATTGAGATGAATTGATCCAAAGGAGATCTTTTCTCTTTATTTTTTCCCTCTTCAAAAAGGCGATTGTAGAGAGATTAAATGAGAAAAAGTTGAATGAAGCGAAAGGACCTTGCAAATAGATCGTGGAGAGATAATGGAAAAGCCATCTTCTTTTTATTTCAAGTCAGCTACTTTAGAAATCACAAAAGAGAAGCGAAGCGGGGGGGGGGGGGGGGGCCTTTTGTCCAAGGCATATTGAGAGATATTTGCAAATAATTATTGATTCCTTCTTGGACTTTGATTTACAATTTAATTCTACACAATTTGTATTTAATTATCCTTTCTGCAGTCATTAGCGTCAGAATTGACATTTCATGGGAATAATACTGAGGTGGGTTCTCGTTTCCTTCCTCAGGAGGAGGAAAATTTTTTGCCTTGAGGTGGGTTTGAACTCGAGTTGTCTTCAACTCAGGATTTTCAGCTAAACACTTCCTCATTTGTTACAATAGTAAAACAGACAGTTAAGATGAGATGTTCATCTGCTTAGGGAGTAATTATTCTCCATTCACGACTCTATGGCCTAATTGAGAACATAAATAATCTACAAAAGTTTACAAAACATGCTCGATATGATGACCACCATTGTCTGCTACCATCTGGAAGCGTTCGAGTGTTGAAACCAGTATGAACTGGGGAATGCTATGCACATGGCGTTCTTTAAGGTTGGATAGACCACGTGATGGGACCAAGGCTTTGAGCCAAAAGTTGCAAGGTTTTAAGTCGGGGGACTTAGGAAGCTAAGCTATATATGAATAGATACTAGGCATCTGCTGATGCAATGGGTATTCAAATTCACTTTTAGCAGAACTGAAGAGTGGGGAACTGGTGTAGATTGTACCAATTTTTTTTCCTTTCAGGAAATTATACTAACAATTTCAATCCTTGCTTTTTAGTGAATTTAAGAACAGAAAACACTTAATTTCAATTTGTCTCCCGGGACTTTGAAAACTGGATGCTCAATTGATTCAAGTGATCTAACTAAAGGGAATTAGAAATTTCACTTCTCTGGTGTGTAACAAGAATACCGTGTTTTTTTTTTAATAAATGACACACACACACACACAGATGATGCATTTTGGTAGCCTCAGTTCAATATTGATTTTTTTTTTTTACGATAAACTTTACCTTCATTCAGATGGTGATGCAAATTTAAAATTATAATTGTAGAATAATTAAATAAAAAGAGAAGCTCTGTGAGTGAGTCGATGCACTTTAAGCCATTTGTGAAGTCCCAAGGGTCAAGTGGGCTGCGAGAGAGAGAGAGATGAAAAAATGCCTACGTCAGCAAATTAGATCCTTTAAGAAGTTGCTGAGATCTTCTTTAAAATAGCTTCAAGAGGCTTCTCTCTCGCTCTTATTGTCTGTCCTCTGAATATAAAACCAAGCTGCTTTATATCCAGGGGATTTCCTCCGCCCTTCCCTGCTTGATTTCAAGCAAAACACAACGTGGGGCCGGTCTCTTCAGTTATAGTTAAGGTGTGTGTCTGCTGCCAGGTAAAATAAACGGGAAATTAAATGTGTGTTTCAAATAATCGGTGCTTTTTGGTATCATCATCTATTGAATATTGTACGATGTGTGATCCTTTCATTTCACTATAATATTATTCTGTCACCCATTAACAGTGTTACATGTACTATGGTCCGTGCAATTTCATATTTCAACGTAAGCACCAGCATTGCAGTCAGGATCCAACATTCCTGACAGCAACATGTCGTCTAATACCCGCGCACACTGCCCGCGGTTTTCTCGCATACAATTTCTCTTTTAATACCCCCAGAGGAGAAGTCTGGGCTTCTCGGTGGCCACTCCACATTTCCAATAACGCGGGCATTCCCGCTCCATCTTTTTATTATTATTATTATTATTATTACAAATTTGTATAAGACATTTTGTCTATCAAATTGGATTCCATTTTTTTTTCTTTTTACAATTTTTAAATCAACATACATACATATATTTTTCATTCCCTTCCTCTTTCCATTTTTTTTTTTTTCCTTACATCACAAATATACAAGCCTTATCTGCTGCCGGCTATTCCTGCATAATGAATGCTCTCAATTTTAATACCTCTTTTATAAAATAAGCTAATGACCCTGCCTGAGCAGACGTTATCTCTCCCAAGAACATTGCCACCCCACTCAAGCCCACCGTGTGATTGAAGCCAGGCAAGTAGTGCTTCCTCAATGATGAATAAAGAGGGCATTCACAAAGTATATGGATAATAGTTTCACTTGTGTTCATATTGCAGAGAGTACACATTTTTTGCTGTTCTATTCTGTATAAAATTTTGTTAAAAAAGAATTTAATACTAAACTTGTTAGCAGTCCGGACCTGACTAAGCACCCTTATAATGAAAAAGTTGACATTCAAGCCGAAGTGAACTTGAGGTCCAAAAGTCTCAGTATCAATCGATGAAGAAAGGTTTTTGTAAAAGTACGTAAAGGTACTGTTGTTGACAAATTCCAAGTCTCTTCTTATTAGGACATCCTTGTACGAAGACAGCCGCCCAATTGCCTCCCTCACCGAGACTCGACATTGGAGGTCCAGATCAGAAAATCCCGCCGCAGTCAGCAGAAGGCGCACTTGGTCGATCCAATTATAGGCTTCATTGCTCTCAGAATGTAGGGAGAGTTGTTTTTTATAGGAGAGACTTGGATATCTCGTCTCCTCCATACTGAGTATTCTCAATATCAGTTCCAGTGTTGACCTCAATACAGTATAAGAGAGCTTCACACTTCCCGTCTCCAACCTAACAATAGCGTCCGGCGTGTTCACAGGTAGACAGAGAAGTCGCTTGAAGAAACTGAGCTGAGACCTTTCAATTTTTTCCAGGTACCTCAGGCTCCAGATTGGTGACGCGTACAAAAGTGTGCTGGTTACCATGGCTTCGTAAAGTTTCTTGCAGGTTTCCCAAGAATTGCTTTTAGTTTTAGCAAGCAGAGCCAACACACGACCAGTTGCGAGACTAGCTCTACTCATAAAGTTCTTTGTTGCTTCCAGATGTATACCACTTCTTGTAAGGGGGAGACCCAAGTAGGTATATTTCTCCACACATTCGACAGGGCTTCCCTTGTATTGGTAATTTCTTTGCCCGGAGAATCGGCCTTTGTGGAATATTATTATTTTCGTTTTCTCGGAGTTTACCATGAGTTCGTTTTCTTGACAAAATAATTCCAGGGCTTTTAGTTTCCTGTTGACTTCCGCTGGTGTGTCACTCAGCAGAACGAGGTCGTCAGCGTAGAGCAGGGATAGAACTTCCGTACAGTTGTCCAAAGGGAGTCCGCTGCATCCGAGATTTTTGAGATAATCTTCTATATCGGAGACAAAAATTGAGAATAGCAGAGGACTAAGGGTCTCACCCTGTAACACCCCCTGCGAGACTCTAACTGAATCGGTAAAATGACCATCAGATTTTATCCTGATATTTGATTTTTCATATAGGTTTTTTATTATTCTAATAAATTTTGAGCTTATTCCGATTTTAAACATTTTATTCCATAGCTTGGAGTGGGGTACAGTGTCGAAGGCCCTTTTAAAATCCACGAAAACTGCATATAGTCTTCCACCAGCCCGGGACAGGCGCATTTGAATCAAGAAGTTTAAGGTATAGAGGTTATCTAGACATCCTCTTCCTTTTCGGAATCCGCACTGGCTTTCAGGGAGAATTTTCGAATTTTCTGCCCAAACCTCCAGCCTTGTCTGCAGTATTTGCGTGAAGAGCTTTGCTATTGTATTGATCAAAGCGATGGCTCTGTAGTTGTTAGGATCTCTTGTATCTCCCTTCTTATGCAACATTGTCAGAGCTATCTCTCCCCATGAATTCGGAACCTCTTCACTCTGTAGTATCCTATTGAACAACACTTCCAAATATAATATCCAGTTATCAGGCAGGTGTTTATAAAATTCATAGGAAATCTGGTCGGTGCCTGGAGATTTCCCATTTTTGGTCTTATTTATAGTATTCATTATTTCATTTTGCGATATTGGGCCATCCAGACATGGGTCACCCGCATCAGAAAATGCTACAATATCGGGGTTCTTATACAGGAATGTTGAGTGTAACCAGGAGTTCCATGCTTCCAGGTCTATTGCTTTTGAAAGTCTAGGTTTCGCTCTGAATGCATTAATGGCTGTCCAGAAAGATTTACTATCCTTGGTGGCACTTATTCGTTTTAAAATATCTTTTTCATATGATTCTTTCTTGCGGTTTAATAAGTTTTTATAACTTTTCTTCATTTGTCCATATTCAGCTTGCATCTCTGGGTTAAAATTATTGCTTTTGAAAGTTTTGAAGTAGTCTCCAAGCTCCCTCTTTGCGGATTTACATTCGAGGTCAAACCATACTTGGTTGCATTTTCCGACTGTCGGACTAAATATCTTCTTTTCTTGAACAAGCCCCAACCCTCCAGAGACATTTTTAATAGTGCAAACTATGTTAGCGTTCAAATAATCGGTCGTGGCGTCATGAGGGACGGAACAGTTGCCCGAGTGCTTCATCAGATGACTAAACAGGTATGCTTTTTCAGGCTGCCACCTCATCGTACTAAGTTTATAGGCTTCCTGGTATTCAGTAGCGCGTTCCATCTCTAGCTCAACCATTACTGGAAAATGATCAGATACACAGGAGTCGACGCAGACTTTAAGATCCCTAATCTGCCCCAGATTCGATAGATTTGCCCAAACAAAGTCGAGAACTGACCCGCCGTATGGGCCAAGGTATGTAAACTGAGCCGGAGAGTCACTCATGGAGCGGCCGTTGATCACTACGAAGGAATTGTTCTCCATACAGTCCAGGAGTTGCATGCCTCTGTTATCAATCCTCATATCCAAACTCGCTCTCTCACCAGTTAAATTCGTTCCGCAAAGGGTCTCGGGGTCAGGAAAGTTGAGATCTCCAATGTGACAGTTGTAGTCGCCACCTATCAATACAAGACAATTCGGAAACCTTTCGGTGATTCTTTTCATGGTTGAGTCGAAAGAGTCCCAAACATATTCCAGGTCCAAAGATGGTCTAAAATAGACGATTCCCACTATCGTTCCTCCAGGTGAGTGGCCCTCTATATGCACAAATAACCAGTTTTCGTTTTTTTCGATCATTTGAGATCTATAATTATCTCTCACAAGAACGGCTAGTCCACCACTACCCCGTCCCCTGGTTTTGTCTCTCGTTGCCAGGCTTGAGTACAGTGTATAATCCTGGAAGTGCGGCGGCGCTCTCACATCACTCAGACACCAAGTCTCAGCCAAACAAACAACCGAGGATTCTTCCAGCTGAGGACTCTTATAAATATTGTTCCATCCTTGAATGTTCCAGAATATGACCCTCCCCAGAGATGCAGCCGGTCGCGGCAGCCTTTCCCTCCTCCTCTTCAAGCACTTTGTTTCCCCCGTTTTTTGGAGTTGGCCTCCCCGTTCTGAAGACCCTTTTCAGACTGAAGTTGCCAAGATTGTCTTCCATTTCATACAAAACTCCAGATATCCTAATTTTATCTCCAACTACAGTGGCTCTATTACCTTTATCTCTCTCTTCTTTTGCAATTCTAAAGAGCTGCCTCCTCCTTTTCCTCATTTCCGGGGAGAAGTCCTCATCAATATAAACGTCTGTTCCCTTTAATTCTTTCCGTGCTTCAATAATTTTCCATTTCTCTTCAATATTTGGAAGTCTTGCCAAAATCAGTCTGGGTCGATTCTCACTAGGTTTTCCTATTCTTTTAGCTTCTAAAATCACAGATGCTTCAATCTTTAAATGCTTTTCGAGAATTTCTCCCAGCAGCTCCCTGGTTTGAATTGTGCTCTCACTCAACTTCTCCTGGACCCCCTTTACAATTATGTTAGATTTTCTCTCTCTATCCTCCCTCACATTAATAGTACGTCTCATCTCATCCATATTCTTTCTCATCTCCAGCATCTCAGTCCTGAGTGTTGCCAACTCCCTGGCCTGATCCTCTCTCTCCCGGGTGATCGTCGAGATCTTGACATCCAATTCCTCGAACCTTCTTCTCGTTTCCTCTCTCCCCTCCTTAATCTCATTAAATATCCTCACTAGAATGTTACTGTCATCCTCTATTTCCCCTCTTGATCTCTTGGAAGACTGCCTGTCTTCGCCCGCGTCCGAAGCAACGTCAGCCAGTCTCTGATTCTTCTCAGCACCAATTCTCTTAAACATTTCCCCAATATCTTCTGCCTTTTTTGGACCCCTTGCCCGACGAGCGGACATCTCCAGCCCCCCCCACAAGAACCTCCTTCCGTGGGCATCATTGATAATTTATGAACAAGATTTAGAAATATTAAATCTATATCAGCCCCAAATCAGCAGCAAATAAGTTTACAAACAGTTCAACAATATTTAAGATCTGAATTAGTTGCAGTATACTGTAATTATCAGAGGAACAACAGTAATGAAACAAGTAAGCAAGCAAATAAATATAAAGTAAATAACTAATGTCTAAAGTCACACCACAGCACCCAGGGTTCCAGACGTCCTCCCCAGACGGCGCCTCCCGCAGTATTTGGATAGAAACCAAGAACCAGTGACGCAGTGGAGCACCCCTCGCCTCCACCCCGGCAACCCGGCGATCAGGTGAGCAGCGCGCCGTCCGTTGTGCCGCCGGCCGGTAGCGCCGACGTCAAAGCAACCAGTTCACAACGCCTGAAGATACAGCAACCAGTCCAACACGGTGCCCCCGTCGCAACCAGTTCACAACGCCTGAAGATACAGCAACCAGTCCAACACGGTGCCCCCGTCGAAGAGCCGAACCCGAGCGCCTCGAACCTCCGCAGCCCGCACAGCAATTTTCAAAGTCTGGGCGCTCGGCTGCCCAGGGAAGCATGCGCAATCTCTCAAAAGAGTTTTCGTTGATCGTTGACCATTAATACAAATACAATATATATATATATATATATTTATTTATAAATTTATATAGTTCTAGTCTGGATTAATATAAATGGTCTCTGTTTCTATTTCTTCTCTTTTCCTCTTCTGTTTTTTTTTTTTTTTTATATTTATTTTTGTTATATAAGTTTGGCTAATCCTTTCCTGGTAAAGATTATTCACTTACTTTTCTAGCTGACAAATTTTTTCATTTAGAGCTCTTGAAAAGCCTTTTTGACCAATACAGACAGAGGGCGCCGAGCAATCCTAGCCAGACTTCACATTCAAGTAGATTTTTCCTTACTGCATCGACTGGTATAAGCTTGAGGCCGAAACATCCAAAAAATCCAATCCAAATCTCACAATAAACGAGGAGGCAAAATTTATGCGTGCTCACAGGTCAAAATCCAGACTAGGAATCTTCCCGCTCCATCTTTTCGTGGTTAGAACTGCAACATACAACAATTACGTAATGGCACGTACAAGCATGGGATAGAGGTGGAATTATTGATTTAACATCGTTTGTGATAGAATAATTGTAAAATGAAAATAGGGAGATAATAGTGGATCACACCTTTATAGCAGTGGAGGATCCGTCTGTCTGTCACGGTCTGTTTGACCAACTTCCCGTTGCAATTTTGTAGTCTTTTAGAGGGCGTTAAGGAGAGTCTAGCAAAAATACTCGGGTCCACAAACTCTCAAAAAGGGGAAAAATTCCAGAAAATCTAAAATATGCCCATAAAGTCTTGCGTTATGGGAAATTAAAGCCAATTAAAATAATTAAATCCCTCAAATGAAAAATAATAAAAATTGTTATATAATAAAATTTTTATTTTATTTTTCATGTTAGGGGCTCGCTGGTGTAGTGAGCTAGGGTGTCGGCCTCTACAAAGAAGATCCCCGTTCAAACCCTGGGCGTGCGGGATTTTTCATTAAATAAGAATATTTATTTAATGTAAATAAATGTTAAATCCTCAAGCTAATACTACTCAATAGACTCCGCATTAACCACACTCGCTCTCCTGCACACCTATTCCGATTCAACATTGTTAACGCACCTGTGCTCCAACCCCAGCTGCACCAGAACACCTTATACCTAAATGCCCCATATACTCAACTCAAAGAAAACAGCTGTTCAGCCTAATAGTATAATTAATAAATAAACCCGCCTTCGCCGGGTTTCGCGTCTAGCCAGGGGGCTTCGCCTGCGCACTCAACTCATTGCAAGCAATTAATAATAATAAAAATACATATATGGCTTATTAAAGAATATCATTCTCTTATCTGTGTCTGTCTACGTTGATCCAATCCGAAACTTGTCAAATTTGATTGCCCTAGAAGTTATTAAAGTAAAAGGATCCCGATGGGGCGGCAAAAATGGCTTCTCAAGAGATGTGAACTCTCTCCACATCCCCTGGATTGAAATACCTAATTAAGACGTTTGTCTCGAGACCAACACGTGGTATTGAGTAGAACCAAAAATATTCTGGTGTGACAGCATCACAGCACTATTTTGGACTCAGGGGACCTCAAAACGTGTAAATCTCTACATCGAATTTCCGGGCCTACTTTCTCTATATATACCGACATATCTGTATATATATTCTGGAAGGTTTCCGCGACCGGATGTATGCGAAGATAAGTTTTCTCGGGTTGTGTCGCGTGTGATGTTGAGATTTACTCGACGTTTCGGCTCTCCTTTTGGAGCCATTTTCAAGAGTATGGAATTAGGGGGAATTGTTGGGGTGGATTGTTTACGGGGTCGCAGTCTTGCTGGTCCCCAGGTCAATTTGGATGCCTCAGAGGCTTGGTTTGCTCTCAGAGACCAAACCAAGCCTCTGACGCATCCAAATTGACCTGGGGACCAGCAAGACTGTGACCCCGTAAACAATCCACCCCAACAATTCCCCTCTAATTCCATACTCTTGAAAATGGCTCCAAAAGGAGAGCCGAAACGTCGAGTAAATCTCCACATCACACGCGACTCAACCCGAGAAAACTTATCTTCGCATATATATCTATATATATAAAAATGAAATGGGAAAAATGTATGTATGTATGTAAATATGTATGTATATGTTCTATAGAAATCCACAATTTTCAATGAATCCATTTGAAATTAAGTATACATATAGTATATGGCTCTGGGAGTAACGTAGTAATAATTTGAATCTCTTAAATGTTTTGGAAAATTAATTATAATCAAATTTCTTCAATATGGGAACACAAAATCAACAAGTTGGCTAGAAATTAGAGAGCGTCCTTTTGTGCTGTGTGGAACCAGCTTCCTACCTGACTATGGGCTGGGGGTGGGGGCTACCAGGCTAGCAGTTGAAAAACGAAGAGAGGACGCAGGTGACTGACCCTTTAAACAGTCATAAACAGACCCTTTTGTGCTGTTCCCAATAGGTACCCTCGCCTCGCTTGAATATAAGATCCTTCCTTAACATCTTAACACTTGCATTGCAACAAAAAATATCCCAAATTGGGAATAAACTTGCCCGCCGAAGGCGAGCAAGGTCCAGGGGCGCAGCCCCGGCTAGGCGGAAAGCCCGCCGAAGGCGGTTTGCGACTAGTATATATATATATATATAATTCGCTAATGTCCGTCTGTCTGTCTTTCACGCTCTATTTAGGCAACTTCCCGTTGGAATTTTGAAATGAAATTTTATATGCATAAAGAGGACCTTCTCGGGATCACAGCAAGATTATTTAAAAAATAAAATCATTGTGTGGTTTTATGAAACCACGAACTAATAAACCAAATATTTGATTTTTGCAAGACTTGCAAAATCCATCTGTGATTTTATTTTTACTAAAGTGTTAATATTGCTTTGTTATTGTATTCTTATTGCTTTGTTATATTTTTATATGAATTTTGTATTTTAATATCCAGTTTTAACCCAATGGCCTATGGCTTAAACGGGTAAATAAATAAAAAAAAAAAAAAATCCTCAAGCAGGCACATTGGAATATAGATAGGATCTCACCACAATAGCCCCCAGGCAACTACGAGGAGAGGGAGTTGCTGTGACATCCCGTCCTGTGGAAGGGGGTAAAGAAGCTCTCAGTGATGCATTCCTCGAAAGGAGTCGGTGCTGCTAGCATAGAAGAGGTTGGACAAAAGGAACTAGAAATAAGGATTAGTTCACTAGCTAGAAATGAACGCAGGAGGAGGAGTTACGTAACTTCAAAGGGTGCCGGTATTCAAATATTAATAATAATATTTTTCCTAGAGAGATCAGAGATGGGATACGGAATGGATCAAGACAGACAGACAGACAGACGGACATTTAGTGAATTATATAAATATATTTCTCTTAAGTGATAAGAGAGTGTTATTTTTTAATAAGCCAGATATTTGTATTACCTGAAACGAGAAGAGGCGGGCCCGAGCCAGCTGGAGAGAGTGGCGAAGCCCGCCCAAGGCGGGCAGGACGGCTAGTGTTCTTTAATATTCATTTCAGACTAAAAAAAAACAAACAAATGCCTTTAATCAAGTATTATTTTAACGAACACGTTTAAAAAAAAAAAACACTTAACCAAAAGAGGATTGAGGGAGGGCGGAGGGGGTGGAGGGGGAGGAGAGGGGTGGGGAGGGGGGAGGTTAATTACAAACAAGCCATTCTCTCTGAAAGTACTCCCAACTGGAAATGAGCTCATTTCACCAGATTTATTCAATCAATTTTTTTTTTTTTTGTTCCTAGAATGTACAAAAAAAAAAAAACAAATTCTTTTTTTGTGAAAGAATTGGACCGAGAAAGTTGCTTTTGCAGAGATTATATTGGTGCAGTATTTCCAAAGGTTTAGAGCTGTAAAGGTAATGAGAGAAGCAGATGGAAGCTTTTTTTTATTTCCCTCCTCATGCGACGACGCGACGTTTCTATCCCGGTAGAGGTCATCCTCAGAGCATGGAGGCGATAGTATATACATGAGGCAGAATATTTTGCATCTTAAATAAATATTATTGTAGAATAAAACAATATTAACGGAAGTTATAATGCAGGGATGGAGATATCAGCCCGAGGTTCAAGAATAAAACTCCCTGAATAAGATAAAGTTTCGGCCTGAATTTATTCAATAAACCTGGATGTGAGGATTCGTACCCGGGATCTCCAACCACACAACTAAAAATGCACATTTATTTGGCATTCACTTTTACACAAAGTGTTAATGCAGATAAATATTGCCCTTATGAAGGGAATTCTTGCCCTTGTGCTGCTTTAACGTAAATAATTCCCCCATTTTCCTTTTAATATATTAAATTTAAGAGCTTCCTGTCGCCTTTAATGAAATTCACATTCTTTATGGCTGTAGTGGAGGAATTTAATTTTAATATAATATAAAATAGAGAGTTCTCAAGGTGAGGCCAATAGTGAGTGTCTCGCTATTTATTCTCTACTCTTTGCATTCCTCAGCCACAGAGAGACAAATCTGTTTATGGGATGGAAATTTAAAGGATAGAAAAATCGCCAGGGCCGGATTTGTTTGACATTAAGGCGAAATTCCTGTGATAGAAGAGAGAGAGAGAGAGAGAGAGAGAGAGAGAGAGAGAGAGAGAGTACACTCTCTTCTAATTCATTTGCTCAGAAATACAAACTAATAGGCTTCAAGGGTAGGGGGAGGGGGGGGGGGGGACTAGACTATTATAAGGAATATTTCAATTTCGGTTTTGTTTTTTAAATGAATTAAATTCATAAGAGATTATTGGGACATCGAGCTATAATTTGTTTAATGACGTATTAAAAAATTAAGGAAATTAATTTTTTTGTTATCAGGCAAATACAAAAAAACAATCTGTCCCAATATTCTTTAATTTAAAAATCTGGTGTGACTGGCGCACAGCACACAACTTTCTCTTACCTTCGGTAATCGAAAGTTGTGTACTGTGCTTGTCACACCAGATTTTTTGTGTCGACATGTATTTAGTTCCCGGCAGTAGGGAATATTTGAATTCAGATGTAAAATTTATATTCAATCTGACTGGCGCTGAATGTAATTGTGATAGATCGTATTGAATAAAAAATTTTACATAAATGTCTATCAAAGAACTCAAGAGAGTTACTATTGACTAAACCCTAGCCATGAAGATGGTCGCATAGTCGACCGAAACGTCGCTGTGGGTTTAATACCAATAAAGAAATAATAATAGCTGCTTGGCCTTTTTACTCATTCTTCTACATATTGATTCAGCTATTCACCTCGCTTACATAAAATTTATAAGTATGGGAAAATATTTATATTCTGTTACCATGGCAACGATTTCTCCTATCTTCCCTATGAAATACAAGAGTAAAGTGGTCTTCAGAAGATTTCAATTGCAAAATGAGAATATACATTTTAAAGAGCATCTAAAAAATAATTGATTTTTGAATTTAAAAAAAATCGTTGGAGCAAATTTTGAGAAAATCGAAAAAAACTGAAAAAGTACATCAGTAAAGTACTAGTACTCTTTGGCCGATTTTGTTCAAAAGCTTATTTTTCCGGTCCCGGGGGTGTTTAACTTAAATATAAAATTTCAGCCTCATAGCTCAATTCCTTCATGCTCAAAATTGAACACACACCCACCCACACACACACACACACACACACACACAGACACACACACAGACAGACCATGTCGCGAAAACCGCTTTTTTGGATTCAGGGGACCTCAAAACGTGAAGATCCATCAAAATCTCGACATCGAATTTTTGACATGAATCCAATACTTTCTCTCTCTCTATATATATTACATATATACATAGATAAGAGAAAGTAAAAATGAATTTATTGTTATTATTAATCACATATTAATTAAGAAATTGTTAAAATAAGCTTATATGATTTATTTAAAATTCAACTGTCAAATTAGTTCAGCATTCTTGCAATAGATGGCAGGCTAGTCTAACAGCCGATACCCTTTTAGCGTATATCTGGCCTATATTTTTATAAATTTCGAAGGCGGGTTAAGCAACTAGTAAAATTTTTTTGTTTAATAAATTCCGATTCAAACGAGATGCCGATTGCAATTAAACATTTTTTTTATTCATTTTAAAATGATCTAATCGTTTGATCTTTAATATTCAATAAAAATAAACAGAGCGCGATTTCATTTACTAATAATAAAATAAGCCACAAGAAAGTTAGAAAACTTTCCATTCGAAACGAACAGATTCTTTCTCTGTCTGTCACGTGACTTTAACACAACATTTTGTTCGTTTTTACTTTCTCTTACCTATGTATATGTAATATATATAGAGAGAGAAAGTATTGGATTCATGTCGAAAATTAGAAGTCGAGATTTTTTGACGTTTTGAGGTCCCCTGAGTCTAAAAAAGTGGTCTGTCTGTGAAGAAAATATCTCAGGAACTAAAAGAGCTACGAGGTTGAAATTTTATAATTAAATTAGACACCTCTCCAAGGAGTGAAAAGAAGCTTTTGAACAAAATCGGCCAAAAAGTACTAGTACTTTACTGATGTTCTTTTTCAGTTTTTTTCGATTTTCTCAAAATTCGCTCCAACGATTTTGTTTAAAATTCATAACTGAACTATTTTTTAGATACTCTTTAAAAAGTATATCAGTGAAATTTTTCGTGGAAATCGTTTCAAGTACACTTTACTGATGAAGCATTTGTAGCTCAGCGCCATCTATGAATCATCGTGTGATCAAGTTTGGAACTAAAGTGCTAAGAGCAACTAAACAAAAAATCTGGTGTGACCAGCACGGTGCACAACTTTCTCTTACGGAAGGGTAAGAGAAAGTTGTGTGCTGTGCGCCAGTCACGCCAGATTTTTTTTTCGGGGAATCAAATCATGTACATGTTTATGTATTTCCATTAAATTTAGAGACGTCTTCGTTGTCAAACCTTTAACGTCTAGCAGTTAATTCTCAAATTCAATATTTCTTTTCGTTCTAGTCAATAAAAATATTAATTTTTCAATCCCACAAATTCTCTTTTTTTTTTTTGCATCATAAGGAAAATAAATAAATAAACGAGAATAGAAAAAGTAAAAAAATAGAGTAAATATTTCATAGTGAATAGAAAGAGAGAGAGAGAGAGAGAGAGAGAGAGAGAGACATGTGTGTTTATAGAGAGAGAGCAGATGGAAATAGGATTCCTCCTTCCTTGCTCTCCCCTAGCATCGCATCCTTCATCTTTTCTGTCAGTTTATGTGCGGTCACAGCCACCCAGCCACCCAGCCATTGGTGCGAAATTTTAGCTTAAATGTTGAAAGAAAAATCAACAAAAATGGGTGTAGAAATCACACCAGGTGACGAGAATGCTGAAAAGGTATGGACCACTTAACTTGTCATCAAAATCCCTCCCTTTTCACGACCTATAACTCATAATAGAACATGTCAAAAAATGGATTTGCCTATAAATCATCTATTGTTGTTGTTGTTGTTGTTGTTTAAAAAAATATGGCATTAGATAAATTTAAATTTCTCTGAAGTATGAAATTTGGTGATTTAATTTTAATAATTGACTTTATATATTATTATTAGGGCTCGGATTTCGCCCTATTTGCCTTTTTTACTTTCTCTTAGCCTATATATGAAATATATAGAGAGAGAAAGTATTGCGATCATGTCAAAAATTCGATGTCGAGATTTTGATGGATATACATGTTTTGAGGTCCCCTGAGTCCAAAAAAAGTGGGTCCCGCAAATTGGTCTGTGTGTGTGTGTGTGTGTGTGTCTGTGTGTCTGTATGTGTGGAACCATTTTTTTAGCATGAAGGAATTGAGCTACCGGATTGAAATTTTATATTTAACTTAGGTACCTTTGAAGAATCTCAAAATAAGCTTTTGAACAAAATCGGCCAAAAAGTACTAGTACTTTACTGATGTACTTTTTCAGTTTTTTTCGATTTTCTCAAAATTCCCTCCAAGGATTTTTTTTAAAATTCAAAAATCAATTATTTTTTAGATGCTCTTTAAAATGTATATTCTCATTTTGCCGTTGAAATCTTCTGAAGACCACTTTACTCTTGTTCTTCATAGGAAAGATAGAAATGGTTGCCATGGTAACGGAATTTAAATCTTTTTCTTTTTTATTAGATTAAAAATCAATTATTATTTAAATTCCCATTTTTTTAAAATTTATTTGTGTCTTTAATTGTTTCAAAGAAAACATATATGTCTCTCTCTCACTTGCAAACATTATCGTCTCTCTCTACTCTTTTTAAATTCCCTTTCCACCTTATTTTCGCATAGAAACAATGTTAATTTCCTATAGGGATTTGTATGTTAATTTCGATTCAAAAGGGGGTCCCCTTTAGAACTTTTTAGGCATTTAAAATTTTTTTTTCCAATTCTTATGAAATTTTGTATTTATTTACGATTCTATATTGTGTATAAAATGTCCAAATATGAGATTACAATTTTGAAAAATAACCATAGTTTATTTGAAGCAGTCAACATTTAAAATGCAAGTTTGAAACTAAGGTGCTATCGGAAACTAAATATATCTCGACACAAAAAATCTGGTGTGACCAGCACAGTGCGCAACTTTCTCTTACCGAAGGGTAAGAGAAAGTTGTGTGCTGTGCGCCAGTCACACCAGATTTTTTAATTTATGGCGCCCTCGGGGCTTGCTGTAGAGGTTAGCGTGCTAACCTCGTATACCAAACGTCGCACAGTGGTTCCTTTCGCTTCAAAAGTGGCCACGCGAAAAAAAAAAACGAAAGTCAACCTAATTGAAAAACGTTCTAGGATAACAAACTAGAATGTTTGCTGGTTTCAAAACTGTATTTCTTTTTGAAAACAACTCAGCCATTGCCGAGTTATAGGTCCTTAAAGTTGAGCAAATCTCAACAGTGAATTTTATGCTCTTTTTTGCATGAAATCAAGAATTTTTTTCGAGGGGAAATAATTGTCCAAATCAAATAATTTTTTTACCAAATTATTCAGCGATTTCTCTAATTTCAAAATAATTTTTTGTTTTTACTTTCCTTATTAAATTATATTGTTTTTAAGGCCCTTTGTAACAAATAAAAAATCCTTCAAAAATTTTTTAAATCACTATTTTTCATTGATAGTTTTAAATTATTTTAAAAATTGGAATATACAAGAAGATAGCCAAAGAGCTAAGGAAAATGGTCCAATAGTCATCCTTTGCCACTTTTTGCCCCTTTGGGAGTTATAGGCCGTTAAAGTCGAAGCGCGCGCATTTTCAATAGGCTTTCTCGTCATTTATACCACAAGTTAATTCTATTTTATCAAAATAAAAGCAAATATGATTAAAAGATATCATTTTAAATAACTTTTAAGTTGTTTGCTATTCGATTATAGGTGCAATTGATGCGTTATATCCAGCAGAGAGGTTTTTTCATTTACCTGACTTCGCTCAGGAAAACCCACTCTTCATTGTTTATAAATTTATACATTTTTGCTTAAAAAATATTTAAAGACCTGAAACAAAATCAGAACAAAAGTACTAGTACTTTACTGATGTACTTTTTTAGTTTTTTTCGATTTTCTCAAAATTCGCTCCAATGATTATGATTCAAATTCATAAATCAATTATTTTTTAGATGCTCTTTAAAATGTATATTCTCATTTTGTCCCCCAAAATTCTTTGAAGCACACTTTACTCTTATATTTCATAGATAAAGACGCAAAAAATCAGATGTAGTAAGTACAGAACACAACTTCCATTTATCAAGGATAAGAAAAAGTTGTGTGCTCTGCGACCATTCACACCAGATTTTTTCTTAAATGACATTAAAAAAACGTGTGTGATTTATATTTAAAAATTCTACCGTTCAAAATAGTAATTATATCAAATATAAAAAAAAAGAAAAAAAAATCGCTTAAAAATTTTTTTTTTTATTTTTGTTTTCCTTAAAAACATTCAAAACTACATGTGTACATATTCGGCTTTAAACATAAATAAAATTGAAAATTGTAACATTTCTGTTGTGTTTAAAGCCGAATATCTACATAACGGCTCATGCTAAGAGAAAAGTTGTGATAAATTGAGTTTTAGCACATTTAATTACCTTTCATTTAAGCGCAAAACCGGGTCATTAGCTCTTATAGTTCTCTTGTAAACTTAAAAAACAAAAATTCCAATAATGCAATTTTTAAATAACCCTCCATGAAATTGCATCATATCTCAAAAACTATTAAACTTACAAAGCTGTGATTTGGCTTCGATTGTTTGAAATTTAATGCACTTTAAAAATGATAATAACAACATACCAAAAATGCAGCGTTATTTCGCGTTTGCGAATTTAATGTGAAATTTGACTGGACTATTACTGCAATTTTTGTTTTTTTACGATTACAAGAAAGGGTTACTGACCCCTCGCTTAAATGAAAGGTAATTAAATGTGCTTAAACTCAATTTATTACAACTTTTCTCTAATCTTGAGCGGTTAAGCCGATATTCGGCTTTAAACATAAGCAAAACTGAAAATTGTAACATTTGTGAAAATCTTGTACATTTTTCAATCATCATATCTCAAAAACTATTAGAGATACGGAGCTGCAAATTGGCTCGAATTGTTTCAAATTTAATATAGTTTAAAAATGCTATAAGCAACTAATGTCAAAAAGCCCATAGTTTTTGAATTAAACTGCAAAAACTGAAAAAAGTGCGAAAATTACGCAGTTTTTCTCGTACTACGCGGGAAGCACAACTTTTTTTTAATTGCAAAATGTGGTTTCGCACTCCCCCAAGGGGTCTAAATAACATACCAAAAATGCAGGAATACTTTACGTTTTGCGATTTAAATGTCGATATTGACTGGCCTATTTAAAAGGTATTAGATTATTTTCAACGGGATTAATAAATATTTTAAGTTAAATTTTCTCTTTTTTGCGAATTGGAATATAACGATCTCTCCCGGGCTCAGGTCCATGGGATCGTTGCGATATAAATGGAAATATTAACTAGGTAAGGGATCCCCACCTGGATACGCTACTGTATATAGACCTTGCTTTGAAAAAATCCTCAGCACTAGCGTCACTCGAGTTATTTTTTAAACTAGCTGCGCTACCTGCCGAGAGGTCTAAAAAAAGATCACCTTTCTCAATTTGGTTATCCTATTATCGATCTTCATTAGTTAATTTTTTGACCAGTTCGATTTACATTTTAATTTCTCTCAACCTATATACGTATATAGAGAGAAATCATCGGATTCGGTCACAAATCCAATGTCGAGATTTTGATGGAAATACACGTTTTGAGTGGTTTTTGCAACTTGGTGTGTCTGTAAATAAAATATCTCAAGAACGAAAAGAGCTAGAAGGTTGAAGTTTTATATTTAAGTTAGACACCCCCTGGGACGTGATACGAAGCTTTTGAACAAAATTGGCCAAAGAGTACTAGTACTTTACTGATGCACTTTTTCAGTTTTTTTCGATTTTCTCAAAATTCGCTCCAAGGATTTTGATTAAAATTCATAAATCAATTATTTTTTAGCTGCTCTTTAAAATGTATATTCTCATTTTGCCATTAAAATCTTTTGAAGCACACTTTACTCTTGTACTTTATAGGAGTTTCTAAATGTCCAAGACCTCAGCAGCCGATTTTATTTTTCCTTTTAGGCAGTTGAATTTGAATAACGCATCTGCTGTCTGCTTTGCTGGCCATAAATAGCGAGTATCAAATTCATAATTCAAATGTAAATATGTTATTTTCCACATTGGAGTCTTTCTTTACCCATATCAAAATGACTTCTCTCTTTTTTTGATGGAACCAAACATGTTTGTTTGCTTCGATTCAAACTCTCTCCATTTCTTTATTGGCCCATTTTGCTTTCTCGTAATAATAGAATAGAAGGGGATTGCGAAAAATCTTTTATAGGATTCGAGAAATGAAGAAGAATTATTTAGCTTAGATATCCATCGCTGCAACTCATCCGATTAAGATGAAATTTGCCTAATTTGTATGTCTTTGTGTTCATATTAAATTGAGGCAGGGGCATATATAGAAATTTATTTGAAAATTTTTTGACCAAGCTAAATTTTATTTCCCGCAGGGCGGCCAAATTTTTCTTTTTTTTTTAGAGACACGGAATTTTTTCCGCCCTGCTAAAATTTTGAACGGCAACATTTTTCACCCTGCCGTTAAATCCATTTTACCTTGTTTTTTTTTAGGAAGACGGAATTTTTTCTGGGGGGCCCGGCCTCCTTGGCCCTCCTTATATTCCCCCTGTTCACTGTATATCCGTATATATGTATAGTTCCGGGTTGACCGAACCGTAGCTCGGTCTTTTTTTTATAAAATTGTAAAAAACTAAGAAAAGTACACCAGTAAAGTACGAATACTCGAGGGACGCGAATTTGATTTGTCTAGAAGAAATAGGAAAATATTTAAAATTTGAAAGAAATAATAACGAGACAATTTGCTCCTCAATGGAAACATCAATAAAAACACCAAAATAAGAAATAACAGTCCAGGGAGAATTTTGAGGAATAGCAACATTACTGAGTGGATACTTAGAGGAAGGAGACAGTGCCTCATAAGAAAACTATAATCATGAGATATAATATAAGAGAGTTGCCCAGGAAATGCGTCAGCCTGGAGACAATTAACAATTATTATTTTCAATAAAATTAATTAATAATTAGTATTTTAATAATAGAATTTAAATAATAGGTATTTTTCTACTAATTGGCCTTTTTGACATTATTAAATTAAAATTATTAAATTAAATACATTGTTAGTAATTATTGATATACATGAAATGAAATACATTGTTAGTAATTATTATTAATCAATAATAATATAATAATAATATAATAATTAATTATTAAATACATTGTTAGTAATTATTGATATACAAAATTAAATTTACAAAATTGCGCATTAATTAAAATTTAATATTCCAGGTGGCTTAAATAGAAATGCCTGAACCCCCAATAGATAATATTATATTACAACTGTTATCGTCAAAGTTGGCCTAAGTTGCCGAAAAGACTGTGTGAATGTGTGTGTGAGTGTGAGTGTGAATGAGAAAAAAGTGTGAATGTTTTTTATAAAAAAAAAAAAAAAAAAAAAATTTAATATTCGTGGAGAGTTAAATCTGTGGGTCTAGTGTAAAGAGAGGGTTTGACCAGGAGGCAAGCCCACTAGCCTTGAACATTATAAAACCTTTAAAACGAAAATTGGAAAAAAAACTAAAAAAGTACACCAGTAAAGTACTAGTACTCGAGGTTTCCCGAAGACGAGGCCTAGTGCAATTTGTTTTCTATACCGGAACTAGGAACGATTTAAAACTTGGAAAAAAAAAATCGTTAGTCGTTTTCGAGAACTGATATGCTTACATATAAACAAACAAACAAACGTGCATTGCTTGTTTAATAGTATAAGATAAGATAGATTTGGGAAATTTTGGGGCTCCCCCCTTATATACGAGCCCCTGAATTGAGGTATGAATCCGTCCGCAGAGGGGATTAGTAAATGAGTGTGAACAATGATCCTTTGGAGCACACGATACGCCCTTTTTTGAAAAGACCAACTCATCTGCAGGCAGATTGAGGCCCCAAAGTCAACCCAAACCAAAAACAAACCCGATTACACAGAACCAACCACTGTCCAGTCCTCAGAGACAAACCCAGACCTCTGAGGCATCCACCACTTGGGGAGTAGGCAGATTGAGGCCCCGTAGTCAACCTAAACCGAACACAATTACACACACCCAACCTTCCTCCAGCTCTCAGAGACCAATCCACGCCTCTGAGTCATCCACCAAATTGACCTGGGGACCAGGAAGACTGCGACCCCGTAAACAAGCCCCTCCACCATTACCTCCTAACTTCCTTCTCTCTTGAAAATGGCTCCAAAAAGAGAGCCGAAACGTCGAGTAAATCTCAGCACCCCACGCGACTTAACCCGAGAAAACTTATCTTTGCATATATTACATATATACATAGGTAAGAGAAAGTAAAAAGTCAATTGATTCAAAATTTCCATAGGCTCTGGGGCTATGGAAGGAAGAGCCCGGAAATGAATTCGAAAAAACAGAAATACTTCATCAGTAAATGAACACAGCAAAAAACCATCAGAACTTGAGAGAAACTCAAGTAGAGCAAGTCTCTGTATAAAACTGAATTTTTTTCAAAAACTGGAATCCGTTTAGTTGCTGAGTCCCCCGTCCAGATGGCAGTAGCTATCCAATCAATGACTTTTGTGTAGGTGCTGTCACATGGTGGCGGATATCGGAACTTTGTGATCAAATCGATTATCACATTATTTGAATACTATTAGAAGTAGAATTGATATTTTTCTTGAAGTCGACATAATTCAAATAATTTCAAAGGCCCTCGGGGCTTGGTGTAGAGGTTAGCGCACTAACCTCGTATACCAAACGTCGCGGGTTCGGACCCCAGGCAATCCGATGATTTTATTTAAGCCATTTGGATACCAAATGGCTTAAATAAGAATGCCTGGGCCCCAATATAGACAAATTCATAAATAACGGTTATCGTCAAAGTCTTAAATGGCCTAAGTTGCCGAAAAGACTGCGTGAATGTGTGTGTGAATGAGAAAAAGTGTGAATGTTTTATTTTTATAAAAAAAAAACAAAAAAAAAAACAGATGGGTGTTAGAAAGTGATGTAAAAACAATCAGCGTTAAAAAATGCTATTCTCTAAACAAAGTTTTAACAGCGACGTTAACATGTTTCTTTTATAACGCTTTGCCTTTAAAGTTTTTGTTTACAGAATAGCTATTTGAGGCAAGGAAGTGATTTTGAATAGTATTTTTTAACGGTTACATTACTTTTTTAACACCCATTTGTTTATTTTAAATTTTAACGTCTGTTTTTAGAGAATAGACCTGATGTTGTGTTTAATATTTTAAATATTATTAAAAAAAGAGCTTTTTGATGCTTTTTCTATTATAAAAAAAAAAAAAAAAAATTATGCATAGTTAATTTTTGTAAAATATTTATTTTTATATCGCTGTTTTTCCATTTTTTTTTTCCCAAAACTACCTGTTTTGTAAGAAAAAAACTGTACGTGATGGAGGGAAATGGTGGTCAGTTTTGGATTCAGCACACCAAAAAACAATTCGTAAAAAATATTCCATTCACCTGAAAAAGATTTTTATTTTGCTGGCGAGTGTTATTTATAAATTTTTCTGCCATCAACTTAGAAATTGAGAAAAATATAAGGAAATTTGGTGTATAAAGTGATAAAAGGATGGAGAGAAAGTTTTAGATTTTGTTTTTATGTAATATTAATTAATAAAAAATCTGGTGGGACTTAAGGCACATCACACAACTTTCTCGTATCTTCAGTAATCGAAGTAGTGTGCTGTGCTTGTCACACCCGATTTTTTTGAATCGAGATATACTTTATTTAGTTCCCATAGTACCTTAGTTAACTTGACCACTTGCATTTCATTAGCAAAAGAAAGTAAAAAAGTCAATTGATTCGAAATTTCCATAGGCTCTGGGACTATGGAAGGAAGAGCCCGAAAATGAATTCAAAAAATCCGAAATACTCCATTAGTAAATGAACTCAGCAGCCAAAAAATCATAATTTTTTTCAAAAACTGGAATCCGTTTAGTTGTAGAGTCCCCCGCCCAGATGGCAGTAGCTGTCCAATCATTGATTTTGTGTAGGTGCTGTCACATGGTGGCAGATCTCGGAACTTTGTGATCAAATCGATTATGACATTATTTGAATACTATACTATACTACGTGGAATTGATATTTTCTTGAAGTCGACATAATCCAAGTAATCTCAAAGGCCCTCGGGGCATGGTGTAGAGGTTAGCGTGCTAACCTCGTATACCAAACGTCGCGGGTTCGGACCCCAGGCAGTCCTATGGTTTTATTTAAGCCATTTGGATACCAAACAGTTGATTAATTAAAAGCCTTTTCAAATAATCTTAGGCAGTAAATGTTTAATTAATAAAAATAAAATAAAAAAAAGATTTTTAAAAAAATGCTTTTATTTAAATTGAATTAAAAAAGAGAGAAATAAGAAAGAAATAATTTAATTGTTCTTGTTAAAATTTTTTAATATTTGACTTAAAATAAAAGCGTGGGGCGCTTCGAAGTGATTCCGAGACTCGCGCCCCACGCTTTCATTTTAAGTCATAAATATTAAAAAATTTTAACAAGAATAATTAAATTATTTCTTTCTTATTTCTCTCTTTTTTAGTTCAATTTAAATAAAAGCATTTTTTTAAAAATCTTTTTTTTTATTTTATTTTTATTTTAAGCTTTTTTAGTCTTTTAGTCTTATCAAAAATCATCAATATGATAAAGTACCACATTAGTTAGCCTCATAGGCGCCGGAACTGGGGGGGGCACGGGTACATTGCCCCCCTGGCATCCTACGGGGGGGGGCAGGGGGGGGGGCAAAATTTCTTCTTTTATTTCATTTAGTTTTAAAAATGATATATTTTAAAATTTTTTTTATTTAAATTTAAAAAAAATTAAAAAAGTAAGAAATTTTTTTTTATTTTATATAGACCTATTGTATTTCTAAATTCTAAATACATTTTATATGGAATTAAAATAATAAAATTTAGATAACATGAAAACTTGAGACTTTATGCCTTGGAAAAAAAAAAATTAAAATAAAGAAAATTAAAAATATTTATTTCCTTCAAATAGTAAATAACAAATCTACTATATAGCCTAAAAAAATTTTGATTAAATAATTTGCATATTGTTAAACTATATATTTGTAAAAGTTAAATATAAAGGACTACAGACTATTTAGTGTAGTTGATTAACAGTTATAAGAAGAAAAAAATGAAACGTCGATTTATTGATGATTATTTTAAAAAGAAACAGGTAAGAATGGCCGTAGGCCTACTCTTAAAAACTTATTTTTCTTCGCCAAAAATATACGTACGCTAAAAATTTAATAAAAAAAAATGAAAATTTCTTATTATATCTGGTTCTTTCGTAGGCTCTTTAGAAAAAGGAAGCATTAGCACGGGTAGTCCTTTGCACCTTGAGCATCGCCCTAGTACCAGCAGTAACATTTCTTCCACAAACACCATAGGTATTAATATAATAATTTCAAAAAATGAGTCATTATGCTTGTTTATTGTTTTGTTGCCTTGCTCAGAGATCGGAAATTCAATTAAATAATTTATTCATTTATTTAACAGAAAACATCGCCGATGATCCATCTGCTCCTGTAAAAGAGTGTTTCTTTTGCTTTTACTAAAAACACACACGAAAAGATATGCTCTTTAAACGAACCGTATCAACCTTTGGATATTCCTCCATGGACCCAATCTGGACGTAATCATAATTTTCAGAATGAGTGGTTCACAACATACCCTTGGCTTCATTTTAGACTCAATGACTAAAAGTATTTTTTGTTTCATATGTGTCCAAGCGCTAGGAAAAAAATTAGTAAAATGTGAAAAAAATCATGAAACAAACTTAGTGATTGATGGGTATAAAAACTGGAAAAAAATTATCATAAAATTAAAAAGTCACGAAAAATCTGCTTTTCACAAAGAATCATTTATAAAATTAGAAGCACTGAAGAAAAATACTCCAATTATTTCCTTATTATCTGAACAAACATTATCTGTTCAAATACAAAATCAAATCGCTCTAAAAACAATAATAACCTCAGCATTATATTTAGCTCGTCAGGGAATTGCATTTAGAGCACATGATATTAATGAAGGAAATTTCATTCAATTATTACGTCTCAGGGAAAATGACATTCCAGAATTAAAATTATTTTTAAAACACAAAAAATCATATAATTCTTCAGATATTCAGAATGAAATATTGAGAATTATTTCCCATGATATTTTGCGTAAAATTATTAAAATAATAAAAAAAAAGAGGAGAATATTCTCTCATTGTTGATGAAACCAATGATGTACAGGGAAAAGAACAAGTTTCTATATCGATCAGATCTGTAGATGAAGATACTCTTGAAATTGATGAGTTTTTTCTTGGTCTCTATGACACTCACTCTATGACTGGGGAATCATTGTATAATATTATAAAAGACATGCTTATTCGTTTTGATTTAAGTATGGATCTCTTGCGAGACAATGCTATGACGGAGGATCAAATATGACCGGAATAAAAAACGGTGTCAAATCAAGAGTGTTGGCAGATCAACCAATGGCTTTATTTATTCATTGTTCAGCTCATTCTCTAAATTTGGCTGTGCAGGATTCTTCAAAAAGAATTCCTTTAATACGTGATTGCCTTCAATGGGTAAACGACATAGGAGTTATTGTCAAAGAATCACCAAAACGATCACATAATTTTCATGAGATTGCTAAGGCTCATGGAATAGAGAAAACTGGCCCTCGGCCATTATGCCCAACCCGTTGGACCATCAGACATACTTCATTGTCAGGGGTTATCAATACTTACCCTGCTGTTTTGGACTTTCTATTTTCATTAGCATCTTGTAATGATGATATAGGGTCCAAAGCCAGGGGACTTTATGATCAATTATCAAAGGGTTCTATATGCTTTGGAATTAGACTTAGTTATCTAATGTTTTCTTTAACTGATCAATTGAGCAATGTTCTTCAAAGTGAAACGCAAACTGTAGCTGGGGCAAAGGAAGCTGTTGAGTTAGTTTTAGAATCTTTAAAAAAAAAAACGCTCAGAACAATTTTTTAATGAAATGTGGAAGGATGTAAAGAAAAAAATAAAAGAAATGAATCTTGAGGAGCCCTCGTTACCGAGAAAGCGAGAGATTCCTAAAAAATTTCTATATAAACCTAACGAGTCTGAACACAAGTTCACGTCAATAGAAGAATATTTTAGAAAAACTTTCTATGAAGTTATTGATGGGATAATCAACGAGATTGAATTAAGATTCTCCCAACCGGGGTTTTTAAAATATCTACAAATCGAAAAAAATTGTTATTTTAGAAACCCGTTTTTGGGACCAATCTGTTATAGATATTTTAAAAGAATATGAGTTTGTAGAAGAAAAGGTCAAAAGAGAATTTGATTTCTTTAGGGAATTAATTCCTCAAGCTAAATGCTTGAATGATTTTGTAATAAAATACAAAAATCTTAATCAAGAATCAAAAAAAATTATTTCCTAACCTGAGAAATATTCTAAAACTACTTTTAGTGATCCCGGCCACATCAGCAACCGCTGAGCGCTCATTTTCTATGTTAAGAAGAATAAAAACATATCTTCGCTCAACAATGACGCAAGAACGATTAAATCATGTATGCATAATAAATACATATCCAGAAATCGTAGATGAAATAGATATCCAAAATATCATGGCTACATTTATAAATAGTAATGACTTTAGAATTCAACATTTTGGCAAAATTAAAAATAATTTCCATGATTTATAAATAATATTATTATTGATATATATATATATTTATATAAATAAAAATTGTATTCAAGCAAATGTTTCTTTTTTATTATTATTATTCTTATTAAACCTTTTTTTTTATATTCTTTCCTTTCAATCACATCACTTTTTTTTTTTTTTTTAACATTCACACTTTTTTTCTCATTCACACTCACATGCACCCACACATTCATACAGTCTTTTCGGCTTAGGCCATTTAAAGACTTGACGATAACAGTTATGAATATATATTATTT
>JAKCPI010011427.1:0-56686 GCA_023213315.1 Euborellia annulipes
TAATTATTTTATTTAAATATATAATTAATATATTTAAATCTCACAGACATTATTTGTTTAAGCGAGGATCCGCACACCTACCTTGTATACCAAGGGTCGAGGGTTCGGATCCCAGGCAGGATTTTATTTAAGCCATTTGGATACCAAATATATATATAGTCATAATAACGGTTATCGTATAAAGTCTTATATGGCCTAAGTTGCCGAAAAGACTTGTGTGAATTGCGAATGTGAATGTTAAGTGTGAATGGGAAAAAAATGTGAATGTTTTAAAGAAAAAAACAAAAAAAGGCGACGATCGATAATTAATTTAAATATAGAGCAGATAAAATAAAATAAATAATGATAAAAAAAGATTGCTATTTTTACCTGCTTCCAATGAAGTATTTTGAGCTGCAAGAGCTTCAGGTGGGATATATTGATCTTTTTTAACTTCATTAATAAATGGCGAGAGATGAGGAGGTAAAATTGCGCCGATGAAATATTTCTCGACTGGCTGAAGCTCACAATTATTCACTGAATCGAATATCCATTGAGGTTGGACATAATATCTAAAATAAAATAAAAAAAAATGTTTTTTTTATTGCAATTTTAATCTTTGAAAAGATAAAATAAGAAACGTCTCTGGTATCGAAAAACTAATATATATATATATATGACTGTATGACTTTTTTTACAACCTCGTATCCCTGTATTATAACTTGATGAACTTTGACTAAAGATTAAATAAAATCTTACTTTCAAAGTGATTTGATAAAAAAAACGTCGGTTTATTGCCTTGGCGTTATTTACGAAGTTTTTTTCGAAATTCTAATTTTAAGAGCACTGAATTCTCATTTTGGAGTTTTTTATTTTATAATGACTTTTAAACGGGTTGAGATATCACTTTGCTTTTTGCGATAAAGAAGAAACGAGACATCGATGTTGAGGGTTGCCACAAATTAAGAAGGTTTACGCTCCTGGAATTTCAGGGTTTCAAGAAATATGCCGGCAAGCCCTAAACTTGCCCGCCTAAGGGGGACAATTGCTCGCTGAAGGCGAGCTCGGGATCCAGGGGGGGGGAACCTTGCGGTTAGTATATATATATTAGGGTGTCCGTTATTTCCCAAATTGCGTTTCATGCTGCAAACGCCCTCTAAATTTTTAGGTTTTGACGTAAAAAAAAATATCAGACCCATATCAACCCTTAATATTCGTATTAAACCGTGCCTAAATCATAATCATTTTCCCATTTAAACAACATAGGAGTTGCAGGAGGATATTTGACTCTGCTGAATACAGAGCCAAATATCCTTCTACTAAGACAACTAAAGAATGTTTGACAAAAAAATTGTAAAAATAGAAAAAATACGATAAAAATCTTGATACTATAATTTATGAGAAAAAATATGCTTTATTTTTTATCTAATTCTTGTATTTTTTTATTTTCTTATCCATCTGTATGAGTTCAATTGAGATATAAATGAGAATTATGGTGGAAATTAAAAAAACGATAGTTTTAATGAATACAACTTAATCTTTGAATAACTTTGAAGGGGGTTGAATTTATCGAACAAAGTATTCAGACCCTTTTTTGTAGAGCGTTAAATTTCCTACAAAATATGTTCTGACGGTATTTTTAGGTATATTTGTTTCAGTGGAATAAAATAAACTGCAAAAAGTGCAAAAATCCCATGTTAATTAAATGGGAAAATGATTATGATTTAGGCACGGTTTAATATGAATATTAAGGGTTGATATGGGTCTGATATTTTTCGTTAGGTCAAAACCTAAAAATTTAGAGGGCGTTTGCAGCATGAAACGCAATTTGGGAAATAACGGACACCCTAATATATATCTATATTATAATAAAGCTGAAAAGACGTTTTTTGATTAAGGTACTTCTAGACCACCTAGAGATATGGGGTTTTTTGCATTCGATTCAGAATCCTCTAAAACCAAATAGAAAAATCCAAAATCTTAAAAAAGTTGTACCACTTTTTTTTAAGAGGGGAAAAACTCATTTTTTTCGATGTTTTTTCAAAAATTTCACGATATTTTTTCATTTTTTCACTCATATCTTCTAAACGGTTAAAGATATCTTCAATATCTGAATTAGTCAATAATCTGCATTAAATTTTGAAAATGACAAACCTCTTTTAACTATTTTTGAGGTTTGTTTACACATATAAATAATTCGTGCAAAAAGAACCTCATTTTTGATGATTTTGCCGCGGCTTCAGTTCATTTTCATTGTTTTTTTGCTTCAGTATTTATTGTCCAATTTCAATAATTTTTTTTGCGAAATGTTCCTCACATCCTATACTTTTAGTCAGGTAAATTTCATTTTTTTTCATCAACCCCTTCTATTTAATTTTCAAGTGTGAAAAAAAATAACACGAAAATTTTCATTTTTTGAGATGGTTTTTAAACATCTGTGTCTTTAGACAAGCTAGACAATTGCGGTTTTTTTTATTTGATTCAGTACCATCTGCTGACGACTAGAAAAATCCAAAATCATGAAAAAGTTATACCCCCTTTTTTTAAATTACAAAAAACTCATTTTTAGCCGATTATTTTTTTACATTTTTGGCTATATTTTTTGAATGATAAGAGATATCTTCAATCTCATATTTTTGTATTTTTCTACATTAAATTTGGAAAAGAATGAGACCCTTTGCACTATTCTAAGGCATTGTTTAGCGGCTGGGCAACTTTTGGCGTGTGATACAAAATTTTTTTTTATTAATTTTTTTCATATTCATGGCCATATTTTTTAAACGATTATCAATGTCTTAGATATGATTTACTTTTTATAATCTACATTAAATTTCCTTTAAAACGAGCCCAGTTTGGACCTGATAAGCCTCTATTTAAGTTCTTTAAACTTTTTCTAAAAATGGAAGAAATTTTTATTTTTTGTTTGTTTGTTTGAAGAGTTTCTTTCAATTTTCGGCTATATTTTTTGAATGGTAAGAGATATCTTCAATTTCATAATTTTCTATTCTTCTACATTAAATTTGGAAAAAAATGAGCTACATTACAGTATTCTCAGACATGGTTTAGTATACTATCTATTCGTCACTCACGAGACAAACTTTTAAGTAGATATTTTATTTTCGAGATATTTGTATACAATTTTAGCTATATCTTTTTAATGGTAAAAGATATCTTGGATATCCAAAGGTTTTCACATTCTAGATTAAATTTTGTAAAAAATGAATACCATTTCATTTAATTCAGACATTGTATAGGGTATTTAAAACCACTTCTAAAATGTAAGAAATTTTTTTTTTGTTTGATTGCTCTGAATGATCCACATTGCAGTATTCTCAGGCATGGCTTAGTATCTAAAATGAACGAAATTATAGATTATTTCAATTTTTTCTTTAGATATCTTCAAAACATAGCAAAAAAATCATTTTCAATTCATTCCCTCATAGAGCCTTCCACGACCACAACATTTCATTTGGCTCATATTCTTATTTTTTTTACTTAGCGCCGGGTATTTTTACCATTCTTCAGACCCGGAAATTTTTCAAACCCTCCCGTACCGACGAAAATTTAGTGAATGAATGAATGAATGTCTAGGAATTTTTTTTTTTTTAAACATTCACACTTTTTTTCTCATTCACACAGTCTTTTCGGCAACTTAGGCCATTTAAGACTTTGACGATGTATGATACCCCTGAATCATACATTGTATAAAATTTCTTTTATTTAATAAAAAAGTTTTAAATAATACATCAAATAAAAAAAAGATTATTTAAAAATATTTAATTTTTTTTACATATTTAAATTTATAATAAATAATAAACTTTTTCAGATGTCAGAAAAAAGAAATATTTTAAAATTGTTTATTTTTAACTTTGCCCATCAACCGTAGGTTGAGGTAAAGTTAATGTAATCGTAAAAAAAATCGAAATTTTTCTGAAGCTGCCAAAATTCGTTTTGAGGTCCCCTGAATCCATTTAAGTAGTTTTTGGAATGATGTCTGTGTGTGTGTGTGTGTGTGTGTGTGTCTGTGGTAAATTTTTTCGTCAACGAAAACTCAAAAACTATTTGTTCAATTGTTTTGAAATTTCGCACCCATAAACTAGGGGTAGAGGCCAAGAAGTGAAAAGCTTTTGCTAAACATCGGACCATTAGAGGGGGGGGCAAATATTTTTTCTTACATAACCTATACTTTTTTTTATATATTCAGAAACAAGACTTCCTCCCGAGTAAAATGATATATAATATGTATAACATCGGACCATTAGGGGGAGCTCTAGGGGGGGGGGGGGGCAAATATTTTTTTCTTACATAACCTATAATTTTTTTTATATATTCAGAAATATTCAGAAACTAGAATTTCTTCTGAGTAAAATGATATATAATATGTATACCATCGGACCATTAGGGGGCTCTAGGGGGGAGGGCAATATATTCTTTTCTTGAATAGTGGGTGGGCAAAGTTGTGCGCTCGGCTTAGTCCGACCCTTTATTTTTTAATAGGGCCTTGCCCGTCCAATTTCATTTGCATGCCCGTCCTCCTAATCAGTTTATTAAAGTGAAATTTAGACTTGCTACCCGCCCATAATTTTTTCATGGTCTTCAAAACCCACAGCCCGGGCAGGGCGAATATTCAATTATTTTAAACTTGATTCAGTGTATTTTCATTTGGGCAAAAACCATATGGGCTTTAAAATTAAGGGGAAAACTACTGATCACGTCCCGAGACGCCGCCCGCCAGGGCCAGTTGGGAATGGCGCGGCGAAGCCGCGCCTTCTCAACTTGTATATATATAAAGATATAGCGAGCGATGTGTCGAGCAGATTTGGAACAATTTTATCAAATAAAAGGCTCTATGACATCTATATTTTCAATTTATAAACAAGGACAAGAATTGGAAAGAAATGATTGAGATTTGCTTACCTTGAGAGAAATTGTTTATCCTGTGATGGCCTATCAACAATTTGATGTGTGATTGTTTCGTCACTCTCATCAAATGTGGCACCAACAAAAAGCATTTTGTCCCAGGAGACTTCACCACCAAAGCATTTAATAACAAACACAAGAGGTTCCCGTGGGACTTCGCGATTCAGGAAAAATTTTAAACCTTTGAAGAGTGACTTTAATTTTTTTGTTTGTTCTGCTTTTAATTTTATTTGTTCCATTTGTTCAGGATTATCAGACTGTAAATTGAAAGAGTTTAAAAAAATTGATTAATTTATATACTGTATATAACTCAAATTCAAAATAATGTTATCTTCTAAATAATGCAAGATAACAAAAAGCGTATGGTTTCTATAGAAATAAAAAATAGAAAGGTAGGCAACGCGTCTAGTATCTCTCTAAATTCAAGTGTTAATGCTCGTTTGCACCAACACATCTTAGAGATGTTAAGCTCGTCTTACATAATTCAATTTGAAAGGAAATCGGGTCTTAAGATCCTCTATTTGTGCCTTCATCGCATAAATAATAACAATAAGATGGAAGGCTCAAGGCGAACTCAAGATCTAAGATGTGTTGGTGCAAATGGGCATAAATGAATAGATTAATACATATTTGAGTACTAAAGAAAGCAATATTCTCATTTCTTAACATTTATTCTTTATTTTTTGTTCTTACCATTTGAAAATCATCTAAAGTCTCTTCTTCAATGTTATTACTTTCAACAGAGGATCTTGAAAGAGAGACATTTAATGCTGCAATTCTTTCCGAAACATATGTCTCCTCATTTGTTATTAATTTTTCATTATTTTCACCTAAAAATTATTGCATTAGAGTGAGTTGAATAACTGAGTAGATCTTGTAGTAAGGAATGAAGAAAAGAGCAATTGGAGCTAGATTTTTTTCGATTATTAATCAACGCACTTCAAGTCGACTTTTCGGTCAGATGTACGACCATCTTCAGGGCTCAAATGTGTCAACAAAACTCCTCAAATAGTTGAAAGGTTAGGTTAACTATGACCATTGGCGTAGCCAGAAATTTTTGATGGGGAGGGATCAAGAAATTTTTTTCAAAAATTTAAGATTATTTTAGTGTATTTATAAATCATTTTGGTTTGTTTTTTAGCTAGAGTAAATTATTATATTTTACTTTCTCTTACTCTATGTGAAATATAATTTGTATTAAATATTTATTCATGGCTTGGGTCCCATGGGGGGGGGGGTTGAACCCCCAAAACCCAGGGGGGTTTTGGGGGTTCAACCCCCCTGGCTACGCCTATGGCTATGACATGCATAGCCTTAATGGCATGAAAACTTGTATACAATTTTATAATTCAAATCTTTGAAGAGTTTTGTTCATTTCTGAAGATGGTCTGACCGAAACATCGGTTTGAAGCAAGGGCGTCCGCAGGATTTTTTGCAGGGGGGGGCAAGTCACTTCCAGATAAGTTAAAAAAAACGTACTTTGATATTAATAATGTTATACATCTCTTAGTATTTAAAGCATTCTCACCGCGGCAAGGTGGATGTATACTGTGAAAGGTTTTTTGTATTTTTTTTGTTTTATACATTTTTTTATTTTTTTGTATCATTTTAATTTTCCGGGGGGAGGGGGGCAAGTGCCTGGTTGCCCCCCTGCGGACGCCCATGGTTTGAAGTGCCTTAATAAACGAAATAAATCTATTTAAATATTTTTCGAGATCTATATATTTGAATAAGATATTAGTATTCAAAATACCTCGATTTGGACTTTAACTGAGTCATAGATATAAATGTTTTTTTGTTGGCGAGACCAAACGCCCCATGGCCCCAGGGAATCGAACCCAGGATCTCCAGCCTTTCCCGAGGGACAGCACATCGAGGTTCGATTTCCGGGGTCCATGGGGCGTTTGGGCTTGCCTTCAAAAAACATTTAGAAGTTTACTTGCTCTTTTCCATTCCATAAATAAATAAATATATATATATATATACACAGTAGAGTCCCGTTAATCCGAACTAATTGGGACCGAGGGTCGTTCGGATTATCGGGAAGTTCGGATTAACCGGAATTGTAAGCTTGAATTAGTTAATTTTGATAATAAAGTCGTATTTATAACGTTGTAAACCGTGAAACTTGTCGGTGATATTAAACTCTAAATAAATATTTCATAATAATAATAATAAAATAAAGTTCCTTTCCTGTCTAATTTTCATTTATATTCCTTAAAAAAAAAAAAAAATTGTACGCAAAAAGAGTTCGGATTAACCGGAAGTTCGGATTACTGGGACTCTACTGTATATTATTATATATATATTATTTAAGTTAAAAAATAAAAAAAAAAAAAAATGGAATACTAACATGAATAGCCATCAAATTTTGGTGGATAATATAAATTAAGTGAATGATAGAGTCGGAAATTTACAAAACCCAAAAGAATAACGTAAAATTCAACAAAAGTTGACATAATTTTAAAATCTACTTCATTTTTTCCAGGATTCTAAAAAAAAAAAAAAACATTATTATTTATTTTATTTAAACTAAATTAAAATAAAATAAAATACTACCTTATAACAAAAATGATGAGGTACAATCCATGTAATTGTTTGTCCTTTAATTTCCGCCTGATAATAATATCCTTTGATTGAGACAAAAACTTTTCTTAAGGCTTTCGATTCGATGACCGCATGAAGGAATTCAATCGTTAATCTTCGACAAAGCAATGATTGTTCTCTTGGTACATGTTTAATTGAAGGAAATGTTGAAAAGAGAAATGCTAAAGTGAGACAATCGTCGAGATCCCTTAGCGCGTCAATAAAAGTTGGATAACGCTCTTTAATTATATTGTCAAGTGTTAAATTTGGACGATTATTCATCAAGATATTCAATCCTTCGAAATTCTTTATTGCTCTTGCTGTTCTTATTCGTTTATTATGTTTCTGTAATAATAATAATTAATCGATGAGAAGAGAAAAAGAGCTACCGAATATAATTCATAGATTATTACAACATATGATTGAAAAAGATATTATTCGACCACCATGTGAGGGACAATATTAAGTCCCACCCATGCGTTTTCTACTTGTGATTATTTCATTGTTTTTAAATAAATATTATATATTTTTTAATGAAAACTTTCATGGTTCGAACCTAGAAAATTTCCAATAAATATTTTCATTTTCTTTTATAAAAACAATGAAATAATCACATGTAGAAAACGCATGGGTGGGACTTAATATTGACCTTCATTGTACCGGGAGCTGTCATGTGAATTTGCAATAGATTCCATCATATGTTGACGTAGACTTGTTGAAATTTTAAAAATAAAAATATAATGGAATATGTTTTACTTTCTCTTAGCCTATATATGAAATAGGTTCATATAATAAAAAATGATGAAATAAATACATATTGCAAATTCACATATGAGAGCTCCTAGACACCTGATGATGGTCGGAATAAATTTGGACCGAAACGTCGTAAATTTGGGAGTTTCTTTGATGTAGAGACAGACACCTATTGTTAGCTGCCACCCCCTGTCATTGTTCTCATCGTCAATCCCAGTAACTTCTACGCTCAAGAAAAAAAAGATATTGTATATTGGATACCTTTATTAATTTTAATGAAATAGGAAAAATTATTTTGAATTTCAAATATAAAAATAATTTTTATATTATACAACACTTTAAAATTTAAGATGTATCAATAATTTTATCGATAAATATATTTCGAGATCTATTCATTTGAATAAGATTTTTTTTTTTAACATTTACACTTTTTTCTCATTCACACTCACACTCACACACACATTCACACAGTCTTTTCGGCAACTTAGGCCATTTAAGACTTTGACGATAACCGTTATGAATATATATTATTTGGGGTCCAGGCATTTCTATTTAAGCCATTTGGTATCCAAATGCCTTAAATAAAATCATCGGACTGCCTGGGGTCCGAACCCGCGATGTTCGATATACGAGGTTAGCACTCTAACTCTTACACCAAGCCCCGAGGGCTAAATAAGATTTCTGAAGCTTACATTTGAAAGCACAGCTATAATACTCAAAAAAAAGGGCTGAAAATAGCATTTTTGACACATTTGTGTGCCCTCTAGTAGTGTTATATCGCAAGTTTCACGTATATCTGTACCATACACTTGAAGGTAATAAAATTACTCACAATATATCCGAAAATCAAATTTTTCTGCCCGCCGCACTGGCTCGAAAGCTAAAAAAGGGGTCTAAATTTTCAAAGGCTCTGCGGGCCCTCTAAAAAAATTCAATTTTTTTCTTGTTTCCTAACCAAAAACTTCAATTTTAGACCATACTTGTAAAAAGTTTTTCTTTTCGATACACCCTAATTAATATATATATACAATTCGCTTAAATTTCTTTACTGAGAGAATCCGAGTGGGAAATCTTTAAAGAAAAATTTCTCAGACATTTTGATCTGCTCTAACATCCTATTGTAAACTAACCAGGAAAATATTTATTAGTATCGAGTTTATATGCCGCTTGGAGTAAATTGCATTTGTACAGTATATTTATATATATATACGTTTTCTTGAGTTGAATGGCTGTAGATATTCTAATTGGAAACAGGAACGGTAGCCTTCCCGGGAACAGCAGCCAGGTTGAATAAAAAACTTTATATTTCTTAGCCGACGTTTCGGGTGCAAGTCGCACGCATCCTCAGGGCAAGCAAAATTGTCAAAATTTAGTACAGGTTAATCGAACGCACGAATAAATGTATAAACATGAAATTAATTTTAAGTACCGATTAACCTGTACTAAATTTTGACAATTTTGCTTGCCCTGAGAATGGGTGCGACTTGCACCCGAAACGTCGGCTAAGAAATATAAAGTTTTTTATTCAACCTGGCTGCTGTTCCCGGGAAGGCTCCCGTTCCTGTTTCCAATTATATATATACGGTATATAATGCTGTAGTTTTCAGTTCGTCAACGTCCATCAGCTAATATGTCTGATGATGACCTTATCGTGCCAATTAATTCTTTAAATATTAAGTTTGATGACAAAATAAGACACCAAATCAATGACTAGTGGATGGCAATTCGAAAAAACCCTTTTATTCACATATTAAAAGGCAATTAATTGCTAATTTGGATATGTATGGAGAAGCCGAAAATGAATTTTAAAAAGGTTTAAATACAAATTTCAGACTGTTGATTTTGTTAATCGAAGAGACCAAAAACTTTGTTAATGTTACGTCTTATTTCGTAACTAATTAAAAAAAAGTAAAATCAACATCACAACCTAAATAGTTAATAATTATTCAATACTTACTTTAATTTCTCTTAATTTCCAAATCATCGGCTCATGCATCAAAAATTGAATATCTTTTTTTTGATATAAGGTTTTTATTCCCGGGACGCCCCTTTGGGCTCGCTTGCGGTTTTTTGGCTCTCTTGGATAAATGCCTTTTATAATGCATAATTTACGGAATGTGGGCAAATCTAATTGTAAAACTTTTAAAGCTGATTTTCTTGAAACGTATCGAGCTCCTTCCCCGGATTCAAACTAAAAAAAAAATATTTTAAAATATAATTATATATATGTAATGTATTTAAAATAGTTTACAACTTACTCTTTTCTTTTGAGGAGCCATTTGAATATAATTCAATAAATAATAAAATATTTCATTTATTTAAAACAAATTAAAAACAAGAACATGTGTTTCAATTAAAAATCACGTAGGAAAAGAATTTGGTTATTTTTAATACCAACCTTAAAAAATAATATTTCAAAAAAAAAAAAAAGTGCAAATTAATTTGATAAATATAATTTATATATTTTATATTTTAAAATATATTTTGATATTTTAAAATACATTTTTTAATTTAGAGTAATATATTTTTTTTTAAGTGTTGGTCTTACTGTGCAATTCTATGCGTTGCCTTGTCTAATTTCATTTGTTAATCAGCAAATTCAAAATGGCTAGCTATGAAATGCTTCAAAATTCTCCTCTACAAGAAAATTTTTGAAATTTTAAGACTCCATCGACTCGTTACAAGTTATTTTTCGGTCATTTCACAATATCTGTGTATCTGATTTACTTTCCTTTCACACAAGTGTTAAAAACATGATAAATGATATGTTGACCGTTATTCTTTGTCCTTGTCGTGGTTACGAAGCCGACTCTCCAGCCTTGTGGGTACGTTAAAAAAGTCCATATTTTAGAAGAAGATGAAATATAATATATGACTTTCACCTTACCACGATATATTTAAAAAATATTTAAAATACCTAAATTTTCCTAAGATTTAAACTTTCGACCGTTGGTTCTCGTTGAAACATTTTGTAAATTAAAATTAAATATACAAATGCCTATTTCCTATTTTAAATGAACAGAGCAATTGTTATACAAATATTAAATATCTTTATAAAATATAGATCCTTTGGCTAAATTGCAGAATACTGCCTATGAATTTTACTTTCTCTTACCTCTATATATATGTTAATATATAGAGAGAGAAAGTATTGGATTCATGTCAAAAATTCGATGTCGAGATTTTGATGGATCTTCACGTTTTGAGGTCCCCTGAATCCAAAAAAGTGGTTTTCGCGACATGGTCTGTCTGTGTGTCTCTGTGTGTGTGTGTGTGTGTTCAATTTTAAGCATGAAGGAATTGAGCTAGGAAGTTGAAATTTTATATTTAAGTTAAACACCCCCCGGGACCGAGAAAATAAGCTTTTAATCAAAATCGGCCAAAAAGTACTAGTACTTTACTGATGTACTTTTTCAGTTTTTTTCGATTTTCTCAAAATTCGCTCTAACAATTTTGATTAAAATTCAAAAATCAATTATTTTTTAGATGCTCTTTCAAATGTATATTCTCGTTTTGCCCTCAAAATTGTTTGAAGCACACTTTACTCTTGTGCTTCATAGGAAAGATAGGAAAAATGGTTGCCATGGTAACCGAATTTAAATCTTTTTCTTTTTATTTGATTAAAAATCAATTATTATTTAAACGCCCATTTATTTTTATTTTATTTCTGTCTTTAATTGTTTCGGAGAAAACATATATCTCTCTCTCACAAAATTATCTTCTCTCTTTCTACGCGTTTAAAATTTTTCCACCTTATCTTCGCATTTGGCCAATGTTAATTTCCTATAGGGACTTGTATGTTAATTTCGATTCAAAAGGGGGTCCCCTTTGGAACTTTTTACGCATTTAAAATTTTTTTTTCCAATTCTTATGAAATTTTGTATTTATTTACGATTCTATATTGTGTATAAAATGTCCAAATATGAGATTAAAATTTTGAAAAATAACCATAGTTTATTTCAAGCAATCAACATTTAAAATGCAAGTTTGAAACTAAGGTGCTATGGGAAACTAAATATATCTCGACACAAAAAATCTGGTGTGACCAGCACGGTGCACAACTTTCTCTTACCGAAGGGTAAAAGAAAGTTGTGTGCTGTGCGCCAGTCACACCAGATTTTTTGGATTCAGGATACCACCTAACTCGTGTCTTCTGTCACTTCCCTGAGAGGAATGAAATCCCCTTCGTTAAGTTTCAACGAATCCCAAACATCAGCAATGCACGCTGGGCCTCTCGTGCCATTCTAGCCCTTTTTGCGTTTGAAAGTAAGATTTTATTTAATCTTTAGTAAAAGTTCATCCAATTATGATACAGGGATACGAGGGTAAGAGAAAGTTGTGTGCTGTGCGCCAGTCACACCAGATTTTTTAAATTAAAATAAACTTTGAAATTAACTTTTTTCAGATCTTCTGGAGAGACCTCAACGAGTGCCAAATTTATACAAGGCTGAACTCAATTTGAACCTTTTGAGGACTTCATTATTCGAATTCATACTGAGATTCGTTTTAAGCAGCTTAATGGCTTAGAGAAATGTTGAAAAATATTTTTTTTTTTGTAAGTAAGTACTCTTCTATAAAAAGCACTCTTTTTTCTCTCAAAAGCTGGTTTGTTTCCTCTCTGCAGCCTCTGATCAACTCTATAGCTAATATACAAATTACAGATAATAATAATAATTATTATTTGTAATTATAGAAAAATAAATGGCCTTAGCCGAAAAAATATTCTATAGGCTAATCTGGAAGCATAAGATTATTTGAGAAAGAAAAACGCAAAATTTTATTAGTTTACAAGGCAATATTTCCAAATATATTCTGATAGGTCTCCGAAATATTTGGAAATATTGCCTTGTAATTGCCTAATAAAAAAATTTCTGGACATTTAACGTTTTTTTTTTTCTCAAATAAACCAACTTCAGCAACACCACATTCAGCATTCCATGTCAAAACCCCACAAAATTTATCAAAAAATAATCTTATAGCATATTTATTTATTTCTTTAAATCGAATCGTTATGATTGCTGAAAATAATTAACCAATATTTAAAAACAAATAAAAATATATATATATATATATATATGCGAAGATAAGTTTTCTCGGGTTGAGTCGCGTGTGATGTGGAGATTTACTCGACGTTTCGGCTCTCCTTTTGGAGCCATTTTCAAGAGTATGGAATTAGGTGGGAATTGTTGGGGTGGATTGTTTACGGGGTCGCAGTCTTGCTGGTCCCCAGGTCAATTTGGATGCCTCAGAGGCTTGGTTTGGTCTCTGAGAGCAGGAGGAAGGTTGAGTGTGTGTAATTGCGTTTGTGTTCGGTTTGGGTTGACTACGGGGCCTCAGTCTGCCTCCCCAAGTCGATGTGTTATTGGTTTGGTTAGTGGATGTGTTAGGAGATTGGGTTTGTTTCTGAGATTTGGATTGGGTGTGTGTATGTGTGATCGTGTCTGTGTTTGATTTAGGTTGACTTTGGGGCCTCAATCTGCCTACTCCCCCAGTCGATGTATTGCCGGATGTTTCCGAGGCTTGTGTTTGTCTTTGAGATGTGTTGGGTTGTGTGGTGGCGGTTTGCGTGTTGATGGTCGAAGTGATTTGTGTTTTGGTTTGTCTTACTGCTGTGGCGCTCGAGGTCTTGAATGCTCGCTGACTATCTGACGACTGAGCCTTCTCGGTTGGGTTTGCTGCTTTTATACCTGAGTTAATTGGGGTACTAATGGTCATTCCTTTGTTGTTGCCTGACCCATTTTTAGAGCTAATTGGTTTCGGAGTGGTAATCCCTTTTTGAATCATAATGGACTGCTTAATTAGTGTGGTGGAAGGGGACCCTTTGTTAGGTTTAATGACCTTGCTAATGGAGGTCCCTTTGTTAGTAGTAATCCCTTTTTTAATGTTAGTTTTGATAATTGATTGGTTAACGGGTGTGTGTGGAATGCGAGGTGTTTGATCCTTGTCTTTGACCTGCCTGGGTGGTCTTTTTCTCAGCGTTGGAATTAGAGGTTTCCATGTGGACGGGAAGTTAAGGGCATCGTCTCTTTTGTTTAGACATTCTGGCCTTTTGTGGATTTCTATGGCTTCTCGTGTGATGCGGGTGTGGAAGTTGTCTATTGATTCTATTGTTTTGCTTTGGTCGAAGTTCATGGTATGGCCAGTTTCATTGTGGTGTTTAACGATGGCTGATTGCGGGTCGAGTTTCCTTAGTGCTATTTTGTGTTCATAAATTCTAAAATTGATTCGTCTGTTGGTTTGACCTATGTATGACCGGTGACATTCTGCACAAGGTATTTCATAGACCCCGGGGGATTCATTCGGAATGGTGTCTTTCGGGTTTCTTATTAGGTTTGATAGTTTTTGGTGTGTGGTGAAAATGGGTTTTATGTCTTTCTTTTGGAGAATGCGGCCAATTTTATCTCAGAGACCAAACCAAGCCTCTGAGGCATCCAAATTGACCTGGGGACCAGCAAGACTGCGACCCCGTAAACAATCCACCCCAACAATTCCCACCTAATTCCATACTCTTGAAAATGGCTCCAAAAGGAGAGCCGAAACGTCGAGTAAATCTCCACATCACACGCGACTCAACCCGAGAAAACTTATCTTCGCATACATCCGGTCGCGGAAACCTTCCAGAATATATATATATATATATATACTCAAGGCAATTTTTACGATAGACATTCACTTAAAAATGTTTTATCAACTATATATTTGACAGCTCTTTTTTTTAGTTAACAAAATTTTGTTATATTTAAAAAGTGGGGTATTCAATAAATTTTTTTAGTAAGATTAACATATCCCAATATAAACTAAGTTAACTCAACGTTAATAATTTTATCGCATGTTTTTAGGCATCTGTTTCGGAAAGATCTTAAACACTTCACCTTGCCAATCAAATCGAATTGAACTTTATGCATCTCTAGAAGATTGACTGAAGATATGAAACCTGAACAACAAACTAATCAAATGCCAAAACCTACCAAGAAGGAATACCAATTATACTTTTGGTAAATACTTTAACTTTTAAAATTTGATATTATCTTTATATAATCTCTATATATATGTGACTAACTGACTAATGTAAGTGATGACAACCCAGAGCCTAAACTATAATAATACCTATAAAGCTGAAATTTTGCATGTTGATTACATTTGTGCCCAAGGCGTCATATTATGAAGCAATTTTTCGAAATTCCAATTTTAAGGGCCTAAATGGTCGTTTATGGGTAAAATTTTGATTTTACATTAATTTCTAAGTCAGAAGAGATATCAATTTGGTTTCTTTGCTAAAACCTCCCTTAGATAAAAATCTAAAATCGTTGTTTCAGAGTTTTTTGAAATTCGGCCCTTAAGTACCTCAAATCAGCATTTTTGTGAAAATTTATGGGTAAAATTTGGATTTTACAATAGTTTTTAATCCAGGAGAGATATCAATTTGCTTTCTTCGCTAAAACCTTCCTTAGAAGAATTTCTAAAAACTTATTGCGAGATTTTTTGAAATTCTGCTCCTAAGGACCTCATATGACTATTTTGAGGAAATTTTGAATTCTTCAATTTCCTTAAATATCAACATGATTTAAAAAAAAAGATGTAAAAATGCCTGGGGGCCTGGCAAGGTTAAATAACAATTCATGTTACAGAATTGGATTATCTAAGATAGGATACAGTCAATAATAAAAGCATTTATTTTTCAACACTTTAATTCGGAACATTTCGGTTATGTTTAACAAAGCCATCTCCAGAGATTTCTTATATTATTAACAAAGAAATATATTTGTCTTGGGTATTATTTTTATTTTCTCCAATCTCTCAACATAGAGATGGCTGTCATTGGCAATGTTTCGAAAAATTTCCTGGCATTTCGAACCCGAGGTGTGTAGCCACATCTTATCCGATTAGACATGAGCCTCCTTATTATAAAGTTCAAATCTATTTTGTCGACTGTATAATATGGAATATTTTGGGGCCTTCACATAAAACTTTAATATTTTTCTAAAGAGATGTCTTTATTTTAGCAGACAGTTGACTTTATTTTTTTTTTTTAATTTACCCTCCCTGCTGAGACTATTTAGGGTTTATAGAAACATATATAGGCCAATATATATATATATATATATATTTGAAAATATCAGTATGACTACCTGGGGACGTTCCAGACGCAGATCCCCGGAGTCACCAACCCGAAGTTTCGCCGCTCTTGACATTACTTAACAGCAACCCGATTGCTCTTCTCCGTTGTCGTGCTTCCGGCCGCTTTACTTTATTACTATCACTTATTAGATAACGAAGAAAATATTCACGGTCAAATCGGACATTACTTACAGGTACTTTCCCAATGGAGAAAGTATCTTATTAAAAAAAAATTTTTTAATGGCATACGATAAAGTGACCGACCCATCATTAAGAAATGTTAAATGAAAAAGTAATATTTTTTTTTTCCATTTTCCAGATATATTCTACACAAGACAAATGAAGTTCTTCAAGTTCTTCAATTTCCAAATATATTTCACACAAGAGAAATGAAGTTCGTCAAAGAATATGGAAACACGCAAGACAACGATTTAAACATCCATCGTCGGTTAATCAAAAAGATAAAACAAAATTTTTTTTTACTTTATAATTTATTCGATAAACAAATTTAACAGTAGAACTATGATAAAGAGGGATTAAATTACTTGCTACCTGAAAGGGGAGCCAATAGGCTCATTAAATGGAGCTAAAGAGAAAAAGTGGATGGATATATGTACTTTTAACAGTTAAAGAAAGAAAAACGTTTTGAGATAATTAAACATTCCAATTTTGGCTAATGAAATCTGAGAATTAATAAAAATTTTGAAATTAATCTATTGTTTTTTCAAACCAAACAGATTTTTACCTCATTTGGGAATATAGAAAAAAATATATATATAAAACAAATCTCTTTCTAAGATTCTTCTTAGCTGCAAAATTGTGAATAACTATTTTCAGTTCTCATTTCAATAGCCATCATTGCTTTTAATATATTGATAGAAAAAGTTCTTTTCCCCGGTAGCAACAGTTAGGGGTAGCGTTGGCATTGCAATAAAGCGCCAGTTGGCAATTGGAATTTAATATATGTTAACATGTAATATAAATGTTGAGAATGTGTTAGTAAATATTGCTTGGGATATACTTAAAAAAAATTATCTTCAAACCCAAATTACTAGAACAAAAAGTAATTAGAGAATCGCATTATTTTGTGCCGAATACATAGGTTAACGTCAGACATATAATGTAATCTGTCTTGACTTTGAAAAGTTCTCAAGAATTACAAAAATCCCCCCCCAAATAAAAAATAAAGGTGGCCGTTTGAGATTTTATTTTATAATTTTATTAAATATAAATATAAATTGAAATCAAAACTAATTAAGACTATGGGCCCTAGCATAGTGGTAAAGTTCCTGCCTCTTGTGCTAGAGGTTAGGAGTTCGAATCCCGTCTCAAGCGACAAAAATTAATTTTAATTTAATTGGCTACCATGCAGCCTCTGATGCAGAAAAAGACTTAAAAAAACTAAATAAACATAACTAGGAAATAAAAAAAAAAAAAAAAATCAAATTGACAAAATTTTTTAAAGAAAAACGGAAAATCCGTATATACTCAAAACACAATATAAAGAAACGGAGAAAAATTCCTATATATTTTTATGTATTTAAATAACGATACTGTAACTAACTACTGTGCCCCCTTTGATTTAAAAGCTCTAAACACAAATTTTCTTAAATAAACTTATGGAGTAGTTCAAATGATGAAAACAAAAGAAAAAGTTAAAATCAAATTAGATAAATAATAAATTCAAAACGTATAAATATCTGATAACAAATGGAGAGACCAGCTGCAGCTTTGCAGTCGAAAATTCAACACAATTTTGCGCCGATCGAATAGTTTAAAATGACGTTCCTTGTGTACCTGATGGTTCAACAATACATTAAGTTTTTCTTTGTCTATTGATAGGCAAAAGTAATTTTCCAATCGGAGATGAATTAGCTTACAAACAAAGGAAAATTTCCAAATTCAGGATTCGTAATCGATACAAACTGTGGTTTGATTACAAAAGAATTCAGAGTCTCTCTCCATCTGCTACACGTGAATTGTTTGCCCATGTCGGATAATAATATTTCTACTGGCCCGATGTCACTAACATGTTGTCTCTTGTTCGGTCGTAACCATACATAGCGGGAATAAAGGTCAATAAAGACAAAGATTTATTTGTACCCATATTGGCTGGTTGGTAGTGGCCCATATATATCCACGCTATGGATATGGTTTGGATATAATGCGATTAGGTGATATACTCCTTCTGACAAATATTCAGTGGGATACTTGGCCTTTTGGCAGACATCACAAGAATTGACGTCTAATTTAATGGTTTTCGACAGATTCTTCCAGTACAGCGAGTCTTTGCTATTCCATAATGGCCATAGAACTCGTGGTATTCACGCGCAAGATAAAGTTCAGTTCAGTTCTTCGGAATCATCAATTTGACTTTCTCATACTCGTTGGCGGGGTTAGCCAAAACTAAACTTATTATCTAATTATAAGAAGAAGGTTGGAACGATGAATCCTGCAACTGAAAAAATATTCAAATTATGAAAAATTGAGTCCCCAAAAATTTGCATGAAAATTTTTCTCGGAAATGAAATTGTCTAAAATTTAAATAAAATTTTTATAGTCCCCATCGTTGGCGGGGTTCTTGAAGAGAATATAATTCTGGGTAAAATATTTCTGCCAATGATGGCCTTGATTTCATCATCCTCAATTTACTCCTTCATGATTTGATGGAGAATGGAGGCATTCCTTGGCGATTAGGGAGGTGTGGTAGTGAAGGTTACGGCAAGGAGGTCTTTCGTTAATGATAAATTTTGATCAGCTGCTTTACTGCTCAACTGATCAGCTACCACGTTCTCACTGGCGTGAATGTATTCGATTTTGAGATTATAAGCCTGTATCCTCTCAGACCACCCTGAGAGCTTCGCATTATGTACTAGTGTGGTCTGATTCAACAGTGTCAAGGCTGCAAGGCTCAAACAATCGCCAAAAGTATAAATATATATATTTTTATATACATATGTATATATCGAAATAAAAAATTATTTTTTAACTATTTTGTAACCGTTTTTGTGCAGTATAGTACCTGGAAAAAACAATCTCTTATAGTTTTAACTTCTATTGAATTATTTCTAGATTTTGTAGTTTGTAACTGTTCCATAGAAATCTATCCACTGTTTCCTCGTTGCGGGTTACATATAGCTTTTCGTTTTCCTCTATAAGATGTCTTGCGACATGAGTGCCATAACATCTCCCGCTATGCCCAAGCTTGGTACTTCTTCAAACAATGAGTGTGTATTTTCATCAACTTCATTGCTGTGATAGCCACCAAATGCTCCGTGGCAAGTTTGGGATATTGAGTCTTGTCTCTTTGCCCATTCCATCCACGACATCTCCTACTTGATTTAAGTAACAGTAAATCGGTTGAGGGACGCTTAATTCAGTGTCCATAGACACTTTGCGAATAGCTATCTCCTCTGTGGTAAGGCTAGTTTGACTTCTTTTCGCTTTGATGTCAATAAGACGCAGCCACAATAGCGAAGTACAATAGTAATTGAATTCTGCTTTATGTAGTGTGCGATCTAGGTGTTTTACATGAGCGATATGGTTCATAAACGTCTCGCCAGTAATGGAAGTTGGCTAATATTCGCAGAAAATTCTTGCCTCGGATTTATGGGTCGCAATTGTGCATCGAAGCCAAAGATAGATTCAGTTAGTAGACTATCATTCGTCTGCATCGATGGTTTCTGTTGCTTGCTTACATATTCTCCTTGGACAATCTCCCTAGACATTGGCCCTTTACCACTTTTTGGCACGTTTGCGTTTTGGTTTTTGATTGGCTCGAATTTGAAGTCTTCTGGTTTTCCTCTATATCGAGGGCAGATCTTCTTGATTTCGTCAGCTGTGTATGTCTTATCAGCCATTGTGTTTTATTTTCTTCTAAACGATGTTACGAAAAAATATTGCAAAGAACGTAGCGATTACTCACTTTCTTTGTGGACTTTTGTATGCATACAGCAACCAGTGTCCAAACTGGGCAGGAGGTAGCAGAGCAACAACAGCAGCTTTATCCGGAGCTAAGCCCATAGTAGTTGGTAGAACGCGGAATCTGCTGGACAAAAAAAAAAATTTATTTAATTTTTTGCTTACCTTGAGATAATCTTGAAGTACATAAACAATAGCATTGCATGTTTCAAAAATAGCTTGTGAAATAGCCCAAGGCTACATAATTCCTACAAATCTTCAAAGCTGCGACCAGTCGCAATGAATCTTAGAGTTACCGCTAATCTCTCCTCAATTGATATGGCATTTCTCATTACTGTATCATTCCGCTGCAATATGGTGTCAACCTCATAATCAATTTTTTGAAAAGTTTTTCGTCCATCCGAAAATAATTATGGTAATCAACTACATCATTAGTTGAGAAAATTTCATTTATTAAATTCAAATGGGAAAAATTGACTCGCTTTGCTAGCCAATCTAAATAACCCAAATCTTTCTTTTTTTTGGAGGCTAATGCAATTAATATTAAGGCCGCCCCGACTTTTTTTTTGTTTTTCATAGTTGTCACGTTATTGCGTGAAATAAACTCTGACAACTATTCCCTGAGCTTTTGACTGGCAGTCACACTGATACGTGTAGAGTTAACCTTGACTGGAGAAAATACTGACAGCCGGACCGATTCAGTCAGACTGTCTGCGTAAGGGTCCCTTAACACATTTAGATTAAATAAGGAGTTGCTTTTTGTCCGTCAAAAACTTCGCTAGATCCTCCTATATTAGTCATAAACTTTTTTAAACTAACTTTGAACCAGTTATTATTAATAATATCCTGATTAAATTTTTCTAATTCATCAACTCTGCTAAGTGGAAATTTAAACTGTTCTAAGTCTAATCGGGATTTGAAGAGCTTTAAATTTCCTATAAGATATGTTAAAATGTTATGTTATGGTCTTACCAAGAAGTTGTTCCGTTGATGAGTTACAAAATATTAAAGAAACAAAAGAACTTTTAAAACTTTGGCTGTCTTGGGGATGGGTTTAATATTAATATTAAGAGTTGAAATTTGGCACGAATTTTTTTTTATATATTTGTAACCGATTTAGTACTAGAGTCGAAAAAAATTCGAAAAAGTCCAAAATTTGAACCAATATACGAGGGTGAATCAAATATAAACAAGACTTTATTTTTAAAAATTTTATTTTTATTTTAAGTACAAAAAAGTACATATCTTATTTTTCTACGTAATCTCCTGATTTAGAAACACATTTTTTCCCAGCGGATAGGCAGCTTCCCAATCCCTTCCATGTAGAAAGATGCAGGTCGTGTCTGCAGCCAATTGCGCACGTAGGCTTCCACCTCAGCATCACTGGTGAATTTTTGGCCTCCCAAAGCTTTCTTGAGAGGACCAAACACATGAAAGTCACAGGGTGACAGGTCTGGACTGTAAGGAGGGTGGTCCAGTGTCTCCCACCCCAGTTTCTCCAATTTTCCCCTGGTTAAGGCTGCTGTGTGGGGGCGAGCATTGTCATGGAGAAGAACCACTTTCCTCATCGGTAGGTCTCGTCTTTTGCGGCGATATGCAAGTCGGACCTCAGCCAAAATGTCGCAGTAGTAGGCCGCATTGATTGTCCTGCGCTCATGCAAAAAATCGAGGTACAGCAAACCACGCTGGTCAAAAAAACCGTAGCCAAAACCTTGCCAGCCGATAGTCGTGACTTGGCTTTCACTGGCCCTGGTTCTCCTTTTTCTCCACTCCATACTCGCTTGTTTGGACTCAGGGGTGTAGTGGTGCACCCAAGTTTCATCACAGGTGATGATGTGAGTCAGAAATGGGTCCCCTTCTTCCCGAAATCGTGCCAGATGACGCTCACACACCTGAAGTCGATTCAATTTCTGTTCTGCTGTGAGAAGGCGAGGAACCCACCTGGCGCACACCTTACTGTACCCAAGCTCCTCTGTGAGTATGGAGTAAGTGCTCCCATAACTTATTCCGACCTTACTTGCAATTTCAGAAGTGGTAAGACGCTTGTCATCTTCAACAAGCCGTTGAACACAGCTGATGTTGTTCTCCGTAATGCTGGTGCGGGGTCTGCGATCATGGCTCTCATTTTCAACACAATGACGACCATCCACAAACTGTTTATGCCATGCAAACACTCTGGCTCGCGACAGTGTCTCTTTCCCGAACTGGGCAGTCAATCTCCTCAAGATTTCTGCCGGTTTTACGCCTTCTGCAGCGAGAAACTTGATTATAACACGTTGCGCAATCGACGAGTGTACCTCTTGCTCCGACATCGTGACGGTTGGCACTGAGCGAGTCGAGGGGGGACTAACGTCTTCCCCCACTCCTGACAAACCACCTACCGCCAAACAAAGCGGGAACGTTCTCCCGTCATTATTGCGCCCGAACGGTCGAAAGTCTTGTTTATATTTGATTCACCCTCGTATATATATATATAAGTATGAAAAAGAATTTGAAAGAAATAAGGCATGATGTCATATCTATCAGTATTGGGATATAATTCAGATTTAAAATAAGTGAAAGCATTTGTAAATGAGCATAATTATAAACTTTATAAAAGCTTTTCAATGCCAAGGGAAACTGGGCAGCTATTACAGTAAAAATAGCCGTGCTATTTTATTAATTTTCTCAATTCTCTGATCCTGGAAACTCATTTTTGCAGCGCGACATCTTTTCTTCAGTCTCTAGAATATCTTTAATGTTATCCACGTGTTCTTTCAATGACTTCCTTATTATTATAACGTCTAGATAGACTAAGCATTGCTCGTTATTTATGTGTTGTTGTAAGATTTCATTCATCAGACGTTGGAAAGTAGAGGGTGCGTTTTTTAGTCCAATGGGCATTAACGTGTAGCTCTGGGGTCAACTGTTCAATATAGTTTGAAATTACTTCTTCTGATACCTGTGCGCGCATCCTTTTGATATTAGCAAAAAAAAAATCTTTCATTTGAGGCTGTTGAAATAGGAATGGTGAGAACAATTTCTATAACTTTAATAACTTCCGAATAAGCTAAAGGTGTTTCTTTTAAATATTCAACCATCTCAATAAGACAACTTGATTGATTTCCTAATCTTTTATTTAAATAATTTCTTGAAATGCATAGTTGTGAACTCAAAAGGTCTGTATCAATCAATCTTGTATATTTGTAATGATTTAAAAATGTTATTAAATTTTCTTCTTTTAGAAAAAAAGGAGATGTTTTATCAAAACATGAAAAACAATTATATAAGTTTTCATTTTGAGAAAATCTTCTATCAAATTCTGCCAAAAATCGATCAATAATATTAAAATATTTTTGGCGGAAATAGTCTTCAATATTTGTCTTTGTTACATCTTTCTTGCCAACTGTACTTTTAATATAACTTTCTAAAAGTTTTTTTGAAATTTTTGTTGATATTTTTTCTTTAGTTTTTTCTATGTTTTTCTCCGTCTATCCGTTACATAACTTGGTGCAAAATCTTCTTTTGTAAATATGTCCCTATTAAATGGAAATATGCCAGGGCACTTGAATCCGGATAAAATATTAGATGGTGTCATTGTCAGAGGATAAGCTCTTGAAATTACTGCAGGGATATCATAAATAGTCATTGTTTTTCCTGGATTTGATACCATCCAGTCATCGCATGCTGTGTTGACATATTTTTTGAATGGCCCATAAACTGTTCTATCTAAAGGTTGCAATTTATGAGATCAATAAGGAGGAAAACTCAGCATAACTATCCCATTATCTTTAGCAAAGTTTAGACCCCTCGGGTTAAAGTATACCTGGCTTTGGAGGAGGCTTCCGAACTGTAGAGCACTTCTTCCTCTCTACAGTCGTCCATCCCGAGTGCTTTTCCACTGGGGCTATCTCCTTTTCAGCGCTATTGGATGGCAGAGAGGGCGTTTGCGGTTTCGTATTCTTATTTATCTTTTTCCTCTTGTTGCTAGGGCCTTCATGATGTGGAGCCTCAGTGAGAAGCTCAGAAGCTTCCCTGATGACCAGACCCTGAGCAGTTTTATTTGGAGACGTTTGCGTACTCCTTATCTCCATCTTAGGACGTGGCTGCGACTGCAAAGTCTTCTCCTCCATACTCTTCAACCGGTCATACGAACTTCGGATTGAGTTCGCCAATTTCTTTATTTCGCCATGCACGTTATGCCTAGGCTTAACAAACTCCAAGAGTTCGGCAATCTTCTTCCCGAGGTCTCCACCTGTCTATTGTAGGCGGCATTTTTTTTATTGCGTCATGGTGGATGGATCGCTACGAGAAATCGTTGTCGTCTGTAGTGACCATAAATAACCAATCAAATATTGGACAATAAAGGGTATTTTTTTAATGATCTTATTATTTCTATTTTCAACGTACTAATCGAAAAATCCTTAAGTGTGGCGTCTTCCCCCGAGTTACCTTATATAGAGGTAAGAGAAAGTAATAAGATTTAAAAATGATTAACCTTTGTTTCCTCTCATTTTTAACCCAATCCTTGAAAAAATTTTCTATCTACGGGTCTGATGGTTTACTTTGAGGAAAAATGGTATAAAAATATTGTACTTACTCTCTCATCGCTCTCATTTGAAAGAGTGTCAAACAAACTGCTCGATTTTCGGGGAACATCCTGGTCTTTGAGGAAAGTCAAATGTTGGAAATACCATAATTTTGGTATATGGATGCTCTCCGTTGCAGACCCACTGGTCATTGAAGATTTCACCTAAAAATAATATGGTAAAAAGCTAATTAAGATAAATGCTAGGAATGTTTTATTAAACCTTTTATTTGTCTTACGCCTGTGGCTTTTCGACATTGATATCTTACGTCTGTGACTTTTCGAATATCTTTAAAAGTAAGAAAAATATTTTAAATTGTTCACTCAGTGGACTCCAAATCTAATTAGATTATCCATCGATGGACGTGACCCCATCTTGCCTCACTGTGGCTTGTTTGTTTTGGCTTCGTTACCTGGTTGTTTTCACCATTCTTCGGATTGTAGCCTCGGTGGCGATTTGGGTACTTGGCGCGATTGCGCGAAAGCGCTCGCATGCTAGTACGTCAGGTAATCTTCTCCGAATATCCCTGTTCTCGACCCACCCTTCGGGTAGTTCGAATTCTTCGTCTGGAAGGCTCGTTACACAACACCAGTTTTGGTTGCGTTCTAATCGAGTTGCGCCGTCGTTTTCTACTTTGTAGACTTGAAAGCGAAACACGAATTGTGGCTGTGCTTTCATCCTCTGCAGAGAAGTTCTGGACTGTTCGGTGTAGCCAGTTGGTTGACGGTTCGTCGATGATTGGCTTCGACTTTATACACTGAGTAGTGTTACCGTCTGACGTCATTGAAGGAAAGTTGACTTTCTCAACTTTGAACGTGTCCCATTGACCTATAGTATCTGAGATATCTTTTAGGTACTGCCTGTGGAATCGGGTGTTCTCGCAATATTCTTCGAATGTTGTTTGGGTAATCCCAAATCCTGCTAGCTTTGCTCGAATTTCTGCTCGTCTTGGTCCAATAGTTGGAAAGTGACCTAACAGATGATCCGAATGCGTGGCGTGTGCTGGAAATCGAATGTGAAAATCGCGAGGTGGTGCTTCGGCTTGGTTTGCAGCAGCCATAAGCATGTCACCGGCTATTCCTAAGCTTGGGATCTCTTCGAACAAGTTGTGATTGTCTACTGTGACCTCAGAGCTGTGATACCCACCAAAGCCTCCTGCGGTTGCGATTGGTAGATCTGGTGGCTGGAGGAAAGTCCTCTTGCCCATTTTATCTACGATCGAACCTATTGAGCTAAGGTAAGCGTGTAGCGGCTGGGGTACGTTGTAGATCTCGTCTTTTGTATCCTTCATCAGCGTCTTCTCTTCACGTGTGAGAGCCTGCAGTCCGTTTTTCGACTTGATGTCGATGAGCCGTAGCCATAACATGGCCGTGAAGTAATACGAAAGCTCCTCCTTGATTAACTTTCTGTCAATCTGTGGAACGTCCTTCGCGTACTCGCGGTATGTTTCGACTGCCAAATGAGGCAGTGCGGCGTTGCTCTCCTCGAACTGTTGCCTTGGCGCTATGGGGACGACAGTTACGTTTGGCCCGAAGATTGCTTCCGAAATGATAGATTCATTTCGTTGGCTCGTAGCCGTTTTGTTCTGGTCCTCCAAGATCGGTTTTGGTAATGTTATTACCTTAGGCGTTGGTCTCTTTTGTGGAGATTGTGTGTTTGTAGTCTGTGTGGTGGGAACTTTGTCCATCCTTTTGAGTGCTTGTCTGCCCTTTCGTGATTTTATCTTAGTTGGGTCGAAAGCTTCGGCCTTTCCTTGATAGTTTGGGGCGATTTTAGCGATCTCGTCTGCGGTGAACTGTCCTGCCATCACTGCGACTGTTTGAATTTTAATATCCAATACTGGAACCAGTTTTCAAACTGGTGTGTAAATATATATTGTATTTAACCAAGATTTTTTTTCGAAAATGATTAAAGAAATAAAGATTAATTTAAAAAATGACTCACCTTTCTCAGTTCCTTGTTGAAAGAAACCCGCATTGATGCCAATTTTTTTTGGACAGTATCCCTTGTGGCTCGCGGGTCTTTTTTTTGAAAAATTTTTAAAATTTCGTCCAAAGCTTCATTTCGTTTATTTTTATTGTGATACTCCTCGTGCGTCACCTGCCAAAGGCAAGGTTTTTGCCTATATTTTTCTATAACATCCAGAATAAAATCCCGGGCGCTTGCGTCTTCAAATTTCTCCATTTTATTGGCCTTCTTATTCAAGTGCACAGGACCTTATGACAGAATTCCGGAAAGGGCTTGTGGTCTAGGGTTTAGCAACACTCAAGGAAAATTAAATTTCCATTGTAGAATACCGCAATTCCAGTAGTAGTTTTTCTATCTATTTTAACTGATCTCCAAACCACGTCTCATAGGCTTTTATTTCGTTTGAATTATTCATATTAAAAGTCAAAGTAATTTCTTGTGTCCCATTGATATATCTAAGAATACGTTTGGGGGGGGGGGGTTTCCAAGCATCGTTGGCTTATCCTGAAATCTTCCTGAAATTTTATCCCATCTTTTGCAGACATCTTTTTTTCCAATTCCCAAAAAATTGGACGCAATTACCACGGGCTTATTGTCATGCCATTTTGTTATTATAACTTCTCCATCTTCACTTATAAGTTGCTCAGTGGAGCCTCTACCAAGTTTCTTCATGTCTTTGTCACTCAAAAATGGTGGGTTATTGAAGTGATTTTGGCGCACAGTACATATTGCATAAATATTTTTATTTCTCAAGTTTTGCAAGAGATTATAATTTGAAAAATAATTATCGAAAATGAGAAGCACATTTTTTTCATTGATTCTTTCTGCTAATTTCACTACTAAAATTTTTTAACATTTCTGGTTCAAGTTCTGTCGTTGATCCTTGATAAATTATGTGTAATTTTTGTACTCACCTGCCTTGTCGTCCGCGCTGAGTTGTGGGAAAGACGAGAGGCGACCACGAGATCCCTTACTAGGAGCTTCCTAAAGGGATATTATTTTGGGGAATTCTTAGAACGAAATTGAATCTCCCGTCTCCTTAATTATTGTAAATTTACTCCCAAAAGTGTTTGACAAAAAAAAAATAAAATATATAGACAAGACCAAAACAAAAAAAATATAAAATAATACAACAAAAAAAGTATCTATAAAAACTTAATTCTAACTTAATACCTAATAAAAGAGAAGAAAGAAAATTGTTTATTCACCCGTGATCACGAGAACAAATGTCCAAACCGCCAAAATGTCCATCTTGGGTAAGAACAATCGAAAACAAAAAAAAACTGGAGAATGTCCAATTGGGGCCCTCACACACACTCAATCCTGGACCGCCTCGATGCGTTCCCGGGAGTGTCCCAAAGACCAATCCAGGTGTGCCGCACCTCTGACATCCGGGATTACTACGTCACCTCTGGAGGTGTTCCTGTAGGTAGTCCTGGTGCTATACCTACGCAGCACATTGTAATCGGTCCGAACTTCGCAGGATGGTGGTTGGTAAAACAGCCCTACACCACTGAAGCGTGATACTACCGAAGACCCCTGCCCCGTAACCCGTCACAGATGGTCAACACTCGGGTGTCGTTGGGGACGCTGTACAACCAGTCCGTATTCCCTCCTAGCGGCACGCATTTGTGGGCTCTCATCTGGCCTATCGTTACCGTCCACCTACAAAGTTTGTATATGAGAGCCTTCCGCGCGAAAAATTGCGAACTCACACGATTCACTGACCGCGAAACTCAGGGCTATCCGCGTCGAGCACACTCTCACCGACAATCCACGACACGACCGAATATACTCCCTGTCCACCGCACTATTCAGGAGTCTATCTCTCCTCACTAGCAACGCACTCACCGTCGAGTTAGGAACTACACTAACTCCCGCTATGTCCGTCTCCACTGGCACTACTGCTAACCTAAAAATATCATATACATATTCATCCCTTCTCAGCGGGATGTCGATCACTACGACGAGTGAGTCGGGGTTTGCCGAGGCTCCAACCCTGGCCCACTCGTAGTAGTGGTACATCTCTTCCAATCTAAGGGGTGTGAGCCAATCCACTCCCGGCGCCATACCCGCCCCCGCCTCCGTCATAATGTCCAACAGTTCCTGCGGTGACAAAATGATGGGGCTCAATCTTCCCAGTGCCACCTCCTTCAGACCTTCTACTAGGTCGTCCATCTCCTCCCTGATCGTGTCTAGCGCCAACCGGCCCAGAAATGCAACCTTTTGAAACCCCCCGTCGACCTTGGTGTATAGATCATTTAGAGGGGGGATGATGCAAAGCCAAATCCGGTTCCCTCCTTAATTGTATCTGAATAGGACCAGCGTCCCCCCCCCCCTTTGGGCACCGGCCTCCGCCACCCTTCTCTCCCATTCCACCCCTTTGAGCCTCAAGCTCCCGCTTTAACGTCTCCACTTCCTCCTGAGCAGCGCCTCCGCCATTTTAATACCGGGAGGGAAGGAAACAATGTCTCTTATTGCAAGACAAAAACTTCTGACACCAATGTTAGCTCCCGGAATTACCGGAGTGGGTAGTTACCTGGACTGATCTGAAGAGAGTCTCAGCCTGAAATTGGTCTGCCGCTTCTCCCTATTCCTGTTGGAGAAAAAGATTATGTCCGAAAACAAAACTCCCGATCTCCGTGTTTTTTAACAATATTTATTATGAATCAAACACGAGGGAATTAAAATAAAATAAAAATAAGATAATAACAAAAATCTCAGACCTCTTGAGGTTTCGGCCACTTCACAGCATGCCTTCATCAGTGAGAACTGGATCTTAACGGTGAGTCAAACATGTGGCATAGAACTATTAACAATATCAAAAACCAGGATTCGTCAAACATAAAAAGACAATCTCCAGCAGGAGGTGCGAGGTGGGTAGAATATTAGCAGAGCCTATCCTGCCTTTCTTTTGCTAAGCTCCCATCAGAGTAAAATATATGCATATATATAATTGATGGAAGATGTTATATCATTCAAAGCTCGAAGAAAGAAACAAACGACAAGTTCTTTGGTCGAAATCACGACAAATGGCAATGCTAGGTGACAAGGAGATTATCTGGAATAATAAATAGATGTATCTTGAACGAAATACTTATTTAATGATATTTAATTTCTTCGAAAGTTCAAGTCCCTTCTTATCTATTTTTGAAAACGAATATAATTCAATTTCTATTTCGTTTCATAAGTCAGACGTCAGAAAAATAAAAGGAATGTAATGAAATGGAAATTATATAGAGGAATTGTAGGCCCATTTCTTACATGTCGAGGCACGCAATCCAGCCCTCAATAGATTTTGAGTAAAATTTACCACAGTCTGAACACTCGTCAGAGTCATTGTCATACATTTTTGGTTTGTTTCTTCAGCTGGTTGGGTTTTTCACTTTTCTTCATGCACTTTCCTTTTGTTTTTTACAGCAATCTTCTTGTTTTCTTTCTTAAACAGTCTCATCCTGGCTTTTTCTTCCATGGCAGTTTTCTTTTCTTCTTTTTCTTTTATAGCAGCCTCCAATTCTTGCTTATATGGTGAGTCTGTTAAAATAACAGTCTCCCCCTCTTGCGATTCGTTCTTTTTGCACTTCCTCTGATTTTGGGAATAGGAATCAAATATTCAGGTGAAACATGAAAGCCATTTGAGGAGGTAGTCCATCATTTGACATCCAAGAGCACCCAGGAGTAGCATCATCATTACCAAGAAGTCGAATTTGTTTAGCAGGAGTAGGCCTAACAACAACATTGTCGGTAGGCCTAGAAGCTACGCCACTCTCACCACTCAATATGGAGGGATCTTCCTTTTCAACTTCCGCTTCAGTTGAAAACTCCTCCTCTTTTCCTTTTTCAGATGTTGGAGTTTCAATAGTCTCTTGGGTTGAAGGTCAATGTTCAATGTCAGTTGTGTCTGCGAGGAGAAAATCGGACTCAGTGAATACTGCTGGATCAGTTGGTCAAATTCCTGTTCCTTTAAATCCATTGATAGCAGTCTTCAAGAGTACGCTTTGAATAAAGGCTGATCCAAAAAGGGTTGAAATTTGGAACAACGTTATCACTTTACCGGGGTTGCTACGTTGCCACTTTCGTAGCTCATCTGAGTAGTGAAGACTTCATAAATGAAACGTCCAAAGGTTGAAGTCTGTGGGAACAATGAGGGGGGGGCAAACACAGTAATGAAACACCATTCTTTCTTGCATAGTCAATAGTTTCTAGGCTTTTTGGGGTGTGTTGAGTCTCCGTCTAATATAAGCAGAACTGGGAAGTCCTTACACGCCTTAGAAAACGTCACAAACTTTTTCAACCATACTAAAAACAACTCTGATGTCATCCAACCAGTGCTGTGGTCAGCCCAGCTCCCTGGTGGCAATCCCAACTCAAACTCTTTTTGCTTTTTTTTCCTTGGAAAAACTAACATAGGGGGCATGTAAACCCCACTTGCAGACATGCAAAGGAGACAAGTTACGGTTTCACCCTTTTCTGCTGAAGTTAATTCGCCGACATTCTCTTCTCCCTCCCATTTTCCGAATGTTTAATATTTACACCCCTTTTTTGCGACTCCTGCTCCAACCAGGCAACGGCAATTTTTGATTGTTTATCGGCACCGCAGTACCCACCGGGTGGTATTAGAGGAATTGTATCCTCTTTTAAATAAAGCGTTCTGTACAACTTCATGCACACAGAAGAGAGCGTAATCGCTTCAGAAAAGGGGCATAACTGTCCAACGTTAATAAACTTCTGTCTAAAGGCGTTACATGACATTCTCAAAATAGTAACATCATTCACACAGTATTTTAATAATTCGTGTTGAAAAATTAAAAGTTTAATATTCCTAGTTTTAGGCATCATTTTCTACACACATTTTCATTACACTGCACTGAGGGGAAAGGGAACCGATTAATTCTTATCTTTTGATGTGGCTCCCACGAAGAGAATTGCGGCTACCGGTGATGTTCCAAGTCAGCCCGGGGAGATGTGACCAATGGTCGTTGATAATGTGATTCTTCTTTGAAGATATGAATTTCGGTGATTTTTTAAACACAGCACAAATGTAAAATTAAACGTGTAATTAATCGATGAGATTGGAGTTAATAATAAAGGGTTGGTCAGAGAGAGTGTAAAATCCAAGACGTCTAGTACCTCCGGCATTTAGGATCTCAATCCGCTTCACCCTTTGTCTCTCTTGTCGGCGCGCGCACCCTTTTACGTCATGGTCGCCGCACCAATATACAATTTAATAAAATTTATAATTTATTTAAAATAAACCTCACAAAATTTGTATAAAATATAAATCAACTTTGATTTTTAATCAAATCAATTAATACAAATTCACTTTATTAATACACTCCTCCGCAAAAAAGTGGCGCACTTTGTTTCTTCTTTAAGAAGAGCTGTTCTAATCTATTCTAATGATACTGTAATTTATTAAACATTTAAAATGAATAAACTTATACATTTTTAAATAACTTTAGCACAAATTCAAAACATTTTAATCATATTATACAATTTAAATAAAATAAAGAAAAATATGTGTATTTTCATTTTTGAGACTAATCAACTTAATCTCGCTATGTTTTGTTGGATATTAATTAAAAATTTTGTTTTTATAAGAATTTCCAATAAATAGAACAGAGAAAAACTGAAAAGGAAAGATTATTTTAAAATATTAAAAATTTGGCGTTAATAAAAAAATTTCAACATTTTTGTCTTTGTTTTGATTAAATTATAATTATTTACTAAAATGATATGGATTTGTATTAAATTTACTTAAAAATGTATAAGATACTTCATATTAAATGTTTAATAAATTTCAGTATCATTAAGGTAGAGTAAAAAAGGTCTTTTTAAGAAGAAACAAAGTGCGCCACTTTTTTTGCAGGGCAGTGTATTTTAAACATTCTCATATTTTTTATTTATAATTGTTAAAATTAATTAATGATGATGATGATGATATTACAGGGAGTAGTACACACTCTCCCCCCCTTCTTGGCTTCTAGACGAAGTCTAATTTGCCATGATCCTTATAAACGCCCCCCATTTAGCTTCATATATGGATGTTGTTGTGACTCATAAACGCGTATAATGCTTTGTAAGTCAACATCTGTTGGCAAGCTAACAAAGGGCAAATCGCCCAAGGTCTCTTGTGCCCCAGCTCCTCCAGACGTTCCTCTAAAACATCCCTTCCCTTCAATAAGGGACAGGTAAAAATCATATGGTTAACGTCCGCCGTGGACACCCCATCGCAATCGCATTTGTCCGTCCCTCTTACACCAATCCTAGACAAATGAGCTCCAAAGAGGCCGTGATTGAGTCGAACCCTCGTCATTGTAGTGAAGAAGGCTCTGGTTCCACCAAGCCGCCCAAACCATGGCGCTTCCCCAACACGAGGCTTAATCCGGGAGAAATAAGCCCCTTTTATTCTGGAGCCTATTGTCCATTCCTCCTGCCATCTTTTACCAACTGCCAACCTTATCTGACAAACGGCATCCCGCTGAGGGATTGACTCATGAGTAGGATGAGAGCCTCTGGTGGACAACCTGGCCTCCTGGTCAGCTCTCTCGTTTCCCAAAATGCCTCTATGACTTGACACCCAAAACAACTTGACACATTTACCCATGTCCTTTAAAGCATTAATTTCAACTATAATTGAAACGTGAACGGCGTTCAAACGGGCATCCACATTCTCCAACGCCCTAAGGTTACTCAGTGAATCGGAGACAACTGACACTGCTCTACTATCCACTCCTCTGAGGTACCTAAGAGCCTCCAAAATAGCCAAAGACTCCGCGGTAAAGATCGAAGCTTCCCGAGGAATCAAAGGTGGCTAATTCGCCTATAGGGTAACAACATTAATATTAGGCCTATCTCAGGATTTTCTTCCACTTAATATTGTACGGATAAAAAGAAAAAGAAATTGTCATTGATACTATAAATTTATTGAAAATAACATGAAATTAATTTTTTAAAAAGACCTTTCGACATCGAAGGCCATTTAGACTCCAGTCTCTATTTATTTAAATTTTTGGTAGCCAATTCAATTTAAATAAATTTTTCGGATGATACGGGATAGGAACCAAGGGTCGCCGCTTGGTACAATTGGCCAACATACTACCCACTAAACCAAGGCCCGGGGGATGAAATTAAATAATAACAGATTTAATTATTTTTTGATGTAAAAATTTTAACCTTAAAGGAGGCCCAACACGGTCAATCATTTTCATCAAACGGTTCAGTCAACTTCAATCAAACCTTCAATCTTTTGATCAAAACTCAGTCACACTCGGAAGAACGTTTCGAACAATCGTGTTCAACACCGATTTGTCTTTCCTTGCATTGACGTTGGTTGCCGTCAAATGGAAACACAATAAGCGAAAACGAATTTGGTCCAAGGAATGGCACAAATTAAGAAATCCCTCATGAGCATTTACTCAATTACAATTCTATTATGAGGCTCACAAACTCATGTTCTTAACTTTGTGGACTTTTTCTCCAATTTCGTCTTCGTTTTGTACCTTTTTTTGTGAGAGCGAGGTAAACCCCATGGTTGTCCGGCTTGTGATTGATGTAATGATTGATCAAAATGGGCCTAGACAATCAATCGATTGAATCATTCAAACTTTCTATTAATCATCTTCAATGATTGCCTCAAGGTCAATCTAGCTTGATTCAATCAATTGATTCAATTTTGTTGATCAAAATGATTGACCGTAGAGGGCCACCGTAACAGACATTTATTTTAAAAGGTATATTAAAATTAACAAAACGTCAGATGTTTATTTTTTAATAATTATTTATTCTGGAAGAGCAATTTATTCGTACATTCGTACGAATTAAGTTTTGTTGTTGGACAAAAACACAAATATATACATTAAATTTTATAATATTTTTATTTCTCACGGCATCACCACAACGTTCATGATTTATATTGAGTGAATGAAGGGAATAAACAATAACAGGTCTATTCTCTAAAAACAGACGTTAAAATTTAAAATAAATTAAAAAGTAATTGTTTAAGCTTAGCGCCGACCACCTAGATAAAATAAAAATTGCTATCTTCATGCAAATAATATTTTATTAACTTTTCGTTGTTTTATTTTTTTTTTTTTTTTTATTTTTATTTATTTTATTAATTAGATTAAAAATAAAAAAAAAATAAAACAACGAAAAGTTAATAAAATATTATTTGCATGAAGATAGCAATTTTTATTTTATCTAGGTGGTCGGCGCTAAGCTTAAACATACCTCACTCCTGAAGGAATGTGATTCCTTCAGAGGATAAAGATAAATTTAATAAATAAATAAATAAATAGAAAAATAAATAAATAAAAATAAAAATAAAAGAAGAGAAAAGCAAAATCTGTCTTAAAATACCCCGAAAGAGGGTAGAGGAAAACCCTATAAGAGTGGGTTACGTATTCTGGAATTACCCTAAAGAAAGGGTAGAGGTGACTTGAAATATCCCAAAGAGAGGGTAAAATCAAGAAACGTCGCAAAAGGCGACTCACCGGTCCCAAGAAAGCAGTTCGACAAAAGGCCGAAATATTTCTCACTCCCTCACATGATAAAAGAGTATCATATGAGGATTCTTTTATTTTTCTTTTAAATATAGGAAAGCCTATAAGATAAAATAAAAAGTGGTTATAAAATATATAAAGGATATTATATATATATATTATTATAAACCTGGTGAGTGAGAATATTATCCTAAAAGAGGGATAAGGCATCTTGAGAATACCCAAAAAGAGGGTGAAGGTGTCTTAAATACCCCAAAGGAGTAAATCAAGAAATATCGCAAATGGCGACACATCATTCCAGGTACGTAATTTGGCAAAGGCCAAATAAATACTCACTCTCTTACATGATAAAGAGTATCATATAATGAGAGGGCGAAAGTCAAGTAGATTTTGCTAAAAGGAAACTAATCCTAAAACTTATATTTAAAATTAATCTGGAACGTCAGAAAATCTCTACTTTAAAAACGCTAACACTAAAAAGGTGGACCCATTGGTGGCGTATTGAGTGTCTTAGAAAAGAAATCCACAAAGTCCAATAGTCCTTTATAGGAAGGTATTTCATTTTGATCAGGCAACGAAAATAACCACCTTTCACGCGTGGTATTATCTAATTTTAACATTAATGCCCAATCGCACCGCACAATTTAAGTATAACTTAAAATAAAGTATCAGCAACATGGCAACGTTGTAAATTTTAGTGATATTCTGCTGATTTATTTGTGATTTAATATTATAAGACTTAAACGATACTGTTATTTATTAATAAATATATATTGGGGGTCCTGGCATCTTTATTCACGCCATTTGGGTCTTGAAACATGATTTTATTTTCAATCAGAGAACGTGTTATCTTAGCAACGAGCGTGGTTAGCAACGGATGACAATGAAAGTTTGTTAAATTTCATACTTAACCCCCAAATATTTAAGCCCTCGATTTCGGGGGCTTAGCAATGACTTAAGCTAAAAAACAATATTGATAATATAATATTAATTAACTAATAATAATACATTTTTTGGATTCGATTTCGATTTTTCTTATAAAAAACATGAACAATATGAACTATATTTTCGAGGATGATCTATATTATATTAGAGGAGGGTCTGTCGGTCCATCCGTCTGTCACGCTCTGACCAACTTCCCGTTGGAATTTTGAAACGAAATTTTCCAGTCTTATATTAGTAGAGCTGTGTTTTTCAATCTTTTTGAATTTACAGGTTGAAAAATTCTGGCGATTCTCTTGGTTCATGACCGACAAAAAGATTGTAAATCAAAAGACTATGTAAGTTATATGATTTTCTCTATTTTGGTACCTATTTCCCTTCTCCATGAAATTATGTTTTTATTATCGTGTAGAACTTTGCCTTTTTCCTTTTGCCGCCTACCCTCCGTGTAGGGCTTCGCCACCCCCTAGGGGTCCCGACCCACAGATTGAAAAACACTGTTATAGAGTGACAGATCGTTATTAATATTTATATATAGTAGCCTATATATAAAATTGCTATTAATTAATCAAAAATCATGAAAATTAATATTTTGTTTCTGATTTTCTCATTTTTCTGAAATTAATATTTATAAACAATATGTATTTAATTTAGTTTATGATTATTAAAAAGAAAAATTATTAAATTAAAAATAAATCACCAGAATATCACTAAAATTTGCAACGTTGCCAGGTTGTTGATACTTAATTTTAAGTCATACTTAAATTGTGCGGTGCGATTGGGCATAAGTGTCTAACAAGAAACTCGTTCCAACCTTCTATTTCAATTTTGAAGTTTACAAGTTGTTGAAGTATTTCATTTACATGTACTAAGAAAGAGCTTAGATTTTCAAATGATAACTTATCAATAGGCTTAAGGGAAAAGAGTCTGTCTATCAGATGAAAGACAATGTCTCTTTTCCTCTCATATTTAGATTTTAGAAGGTTAGTAGCGATATCATAATTTTTGTCTTCTATTGACAATGCTTTGAGCAAGGAGGACGGATCGCCTGTCAAACAAGATTTTAAGTATTGGAGTTTCTGGGATCCAGTCAGACGCTCGTCCTTATGGATAATGGAGCTAAACTGATCCCAGAAAGAGTACCAGTCTTCTATTGCACCGGAAAATTTGGGCAAAGAAATTTTTGGCAAAGCCACATGAATGGACTCTTTTGGGGTCTGACTAGAAGTTTGACAAGGGGGAAAAGATCTCGCCGCCACAGGGGGCGAGGAAGGGTAAAGTCTATCTGCCTCAATTAAATGGTCCCAAATGGACTTTCTAGACTCTTCGATGGAGGCCATCAACTCAATGCCCTTCTCCTCCCTGTCAAAATCCCCACGGATCATTCCTCGCTCGATTTCGAGGAGTTGGTCGTTACAGACCTCAAGAATCTTTTTTAAAAGTTAGAACTTGATCCCTATTAACTATTTTAGATCCCATAATAAAAATAAAAAAAATAAATAAAACAACGAAAAGTTAATAAAATATTATTTGCATGAAGATAGCAATTTTTATTTTATCTAGGTGGTCGGCGCTAAGCTTAAACAGTAATGTAAAAACACTCAGCGTTAAAAAATACTATTCAAAATCACTTCCTTTCCTCAAAAATTTAAAGCCAAAGCGTTAATATTTAATAAATAGTATTAAAAATTAATGCCATGTCTAGGGGTGCCTTTAATATTTTAACGTCGTGTTTAAAATATAAATGGCGTCCTTAACCTAAAAAGTAAGGTTATGATTTTGTTAGCTTTGAAATAAAAGCAACATGTTAACGTCGCCGTTAAAACTTTGTTTAGAGAATAGCATTTTTTTAACGCTGATTGTTTTTACTTTACTTTCTAACATCCATTTGTTTATTTTCAATTTTAACGTTTGTTTTTAGAGAATAGACCTGTAAATGAGTTGGTTCCCTTCTGTTTTTATTTTAAACTGTTAATAAAAAATATATATTTCAGTTCACTTGAGTGCACAGTACTTGATAACGGCTGCAGAATAAGCACTCGAAACGTTGTACAATATTTATAATTTTAATAAATATTTAATACAAAAATGTGGTTGGTCTATAATAAAAAATTCACCTAATAATTATTTCAAACCACAAAAGCTTTAATAAACACATTCGTGTATGTATATTTATACAATAATAGGCTGGAGAGATGCTTTGTATGTAAAAAAAAAATGTAAAATTTACTCCAAGTTCTTTGTAAGGAGCGTACAAGTATTACGTAACGCAATTTTCGAAGATTTTTGACCCCATGTAACGCGCCATAACATTTTTCTAGACCCCCCTTCCCTAGACGTTACGTAACGCCTAAGTGGCCATTTTTATCTAAAAGTCACAATTATGTTGCGCAAAGTATCGCTCAAATACCAGTTACGAAACGCGTTGTTCAACCCCCCCCCCCCCCTTGTAACGCATGGTAACGTTTTACGAGACCCCCCTCCCCCCCAAATTGCGTTACGTAATACTTGTACGCTCCCTAAGGCAAAACGGCCAAACAAAAAATATAGTTTGTTGTTCTCAAAACAAGGGCGGATCCAGAGGTGTTTCTCGGGGGGGGGGGTAATCTGGTGTGACTGGTCGCACAGCACACAATTTTTTCTTAATTTCGGTAATTTAATTCTGTACTTGTTTGCCAGAATATAAATACAAATCTAATATTAAAGTATTAATATTTAAAATTTTACATTAAAAAATGAATTTTTTGCGAAAAAAAAAGTTTTTTTTTTTAATCTCGGGGGGGGGTATTATCCTTTCACCCCCCCCCCCCCTCTTGTATCTGCCCTTGTCTCAAAAGCATTTATTTTAATTATGTAATGAATAAATATTACTAAAGTTACCCGAAGAAATGTATTAATAAATAAATCTTGATTGAATGAAATCAAAATAAAAGAAAAAATATTTAAAAAGTCAATTTATAAATTTGAAGAAAATATATTGTATTTAATTACTTATACATAAATAAATAAATAAAATTAATTAATAACAAAAATAAATTTAAAAAAAAAAAACCTAACCTTAAATGAATTTGTACATTTGATGTTTTCTAAATTAGACCAGGCGCTGGAGGTATTTGAGTATGCAAAATTTGAGGACCGAATTCTGACAATGGATTTGGGCTAAGAATAGCTCCCAGAATAAGGATCCGGATCTTGCCGGGCCAATTTTTGGTCCAATTTTTTTTTACCCCCACCCCATAGGAAATCAATGGAGTGCATGCTAAGATGATGTGAAGATTTGCAATTATGGTCAAATTCGAGTACTTAAAACCTCAAACAATGAAAAAACTGTCTTGTCAGCAACTGAGGGGATCCTCTAGAGTCCCCTGAGAAGTACTATCTTGCCACCAGTTGTGGTGGTCCCCTCTAACCCCTTCATCTCTTTTCTCTCTCTTTGTTATAAATTTAAATATACGGCTTTAACACCATGCCAAATTGTGGGGACCGCCAATTATGCTCATAATCCACTAGCTGGTATCCCAACCAATGAAAAATACTATCTTGCCGCCAACTGCGGTGGTCCCCTCTAACCCCTTCACCTCTTTTAACACTCTCTGTTATAAATTTAAATATACGGCTTTAACACCATGCCAAATTGTGGGGACCGGCAATTATGCTCATAATCCACTACCTGGTGCTCCAATCAATGAAAAATACTATCTTGCCACCAGTTGTGGTGGTCCCCTCTAACCTCTTCACCTCTTTTATCTCCCTTTATTATAAATACACCAGGTAGTAGATTATGAGCATAATTGCCGGTCCCCACAATTTGGCATGGTTTTAAGACAGTACATCTAAATGTATAATAAAGGGAGAGAAAAGAGGTGAAGGGGTTAGAGGGGAACACCGCAGTTGGCGGCAAGATAGTATTTTTCATTGGTTGGGATACCAGCTAGTGGATTATGAGCATAATTGCCGGTCCCCACAATTTGGCATGATGTTAAGGCCGTATATTTAAATTTATAACAAAGAGAGAGAAAAGAGGTAAAGGGGTTAGAGAGGACCACCGCAGCTGGCGGCAAGATAGTATTTTTCATTGATTGGGATACCAGCTAGTGGATTATGAACATAATTGCCGGTCCCCACAATTTGGCATGATGTTAAAGCCGTATATTCAAATTTATAACAAAGAGAGAGATAAAAGAGGTGAAGGGGTTAGGAGGGGACCACCGCAGTTGGCGGCAAGATAGTATTTTTCATTGATTGGGATACCAGCTAGTGGATTATGAACATAATTTCCGGTCCCCACAATTTGGCATGGTGTTAAAGCCGTATATTTAAATTTATAACAAAGAGAGAGAAAAGAGATGAAGGGGTTAGAGGGGACCACCACAACTGGTGGCAAGATAGTACTTCTCAGGGGACTCTAGAGGATCCCCTCAGTTGCTGACAAGACAGTTTTTTCATTGTTTGAGGTTTTAAGTACTCGAATTTGACCATAATTGCAAATCTTCACATCATCTTAGCATGCACTCCATTGATTTCCTATGGGGTGGGGGTAAAAAAAAAAAATTGGACCAAAAATTAGCCCGGCAAGATCCGGATCCTTATTCTGGGAGCTATTCTTAGCCCAAATCCATTGTCAGAATTCGGTCCTCAAATTTTGCATACTCAACTACCTCCAGCGCCCGCTCTAAATTCCAAAGATTCAATAAAATTTATTAGAATGGGAGAACATTTATATTTTGTTACCATAGAAACCATTTCTCCTATCCAGTGCCGTAACAAGGGTATAAAGCGCCTGTGGCAAGTGTCTAACTTGCGCCCCCTCCCCCTCTCCTCCTCTCCATAATCCAGTGTTTCCTAACATTCCACAAATCCTTTCTCTCGTTATAATGACAGATAAATGAAATTATAAGTTAGCATTAAAAATAAAAGGGAATTGTTAATATGATTAAAAAAAAAGTGCAGGAGGTGGATTTGAACTCGCGACGTTTGGTTACGTGAGGATGGAAAAAAATATAGATTGCTTGATGACGAATTAACCACCTGAGCCATACTTTATTTTATTGCTTTAGGAAAAAATAAGCCATATAAGAAACATAAAATAAAAGAAGTATTAAAAAAAATTTTAATATTCCACATATGATATATCATTTTCATTACTTTTTATACGGATTAATAATTTATATTCAAAATATCATTAGCATGGATAGTTTTAAAATAATTCAATGGTCAAACGCCAGATTGTTTATGCCTTGATGTAATTAAACCAAAAACTCTATCTAACAAATGATACATGTCATTAATTCTTGAATTCCCCTGATTCCAGAGAACTAAAGCCCTTTTAATTATATGATCTAATTTGGGAGTTATTGGCGATCAAAGTTAAGCTTATTTTCGACCTTAATGACATCTCAACACTCAATTCTATATTTTCGAAAAAAGCTTATTTAGCATTGTTTGATTAAAACCAAATTTTTACCAGAGATTTATAATTAAAAAATGAGTTTTTTCTAAAGTTTCATTGAGATTGGTAAAGAAATAAATAAAATATTGACTATTTTGTAAATTGACTTTTAGAATTCGGGATCTCAGATGGAAGCCTAGACCCGGTTCATAGACGGCTCTCTTTACCCATCCTGGATTCCGAATTCTAAAATTCAATTTACAAAATAGTCAATATTTTATTTATTTCTTTACCAATCTCAATGAAAATTTAGAAAAAACTCATTTTTTAATTATAAATCTCTGGTAAAAATTTGGTTTTAATCAGACAATGCTAAATAAGCTTTTTCGATAATATAGAATTGAGTGTTGAGATGTCATTAAGGTCGAAAATAAGCTTAACTTTGATCGCCAATAACTCCCAAATTAGATCATATAATTAAAAGGGCTTTAGTTCTCTGGAATCAGGGGGAATTCAAGAATTAATGACATGTATCATATGTTAGATAGAGTTTTTGGTTTAATTACATCAAGGCATAAACAATCTGACGTTTGCCCATTGAATTATTTGAAAACTATCCATGCTAATGATATTTTGAATATAAATTATTAATCTGCATAAAAAGTAAAGAAAAATGATATATCATATGTGGTTTTTTTAATACTTCTTTTATTTCATGTTTCTTATATGGCTTATTTTTCCCTAAAGAAATTAAATAAGGTTTGGCGAAAGTGGTAAATTCGTCATCAAGAAATCTATATTTTTTCCATTCTCACGTAACCAAACGTCGCGAGTTCAAATCCACCTCCTGCACTTTTTTTTTATTTATTTTTGTAAAATATAATATATAAAATGATATTTCAAATTCTAAATTGCCCCCTCTCCTGAATAAGCAAATTTCCCCCTCCCCCTCCTTCCAAGTTGTGAGCTGCACGAGGTTTTTATTTTCCACCAATATAATCAGTGAGGCGCTACGGGAGAGGGGGCTGATATAATTGTCGGAGGCCATTTTCCCTCTCCCCCGTAGCGCCTCACTGATTAAAATGTTGGTAAATAAAAACCTTAATTTATTTAAAAAAAAACAAATCGAAATTTTATTGAAAAATAATATATAAAAAAAAAATCTGGTGTGACTGGCGCACAGCACACAACTTTCTCTTACCTTCGGTAATCGAAAGTTGTGTACTGTGCTTGTCACACCAGATTTTTTGTGTCGACATATATTTAGTTCCCGACAGTACGGAACATTTGAATTCAGATGTAAAATTTATAAGTATGGGAAAATATTTATATTTTGTTACCATGGCAACCATTTCTCCTATCTTCCCTATGAAATACAAGAGTAAAGTGGTCTTCAGAAGATTTCAATCACAAAATGAGAATATACATTTTAAAGAGCATCTAAAAAATAATTGATTTTTGAATTTAAAAAAAAATCGTTGGAGCAAATTTTGAGAAAATCGAAAAAAACTGAAAAAGTACATCAGTAAAGTACTAGTACTCTTTGGCCGATTTTGATTAAAAGCTTATTTTCCCGGTCCCGGGGGGTGTTTAACTTAAATATAAAATTTCAACCTCATAGCTCAATTCCTTCATGCTTAAAATTGAAACACACACACACACACACACACACACAGACAGACCATGTCGCGAAAACCACTTTTTTGGATTCAGGGGACCTCAAAACGTGAAGATCCATCAAAATCTCGACATCGAATTTTTGACATGAATCCAATACTTTCTCTCTATATATATATTACATATATACATAGGTAAGAGAAAGTAAAAAAGGAATGAATCAGTGATGGCTGGTGTCTTCGGTGCTGAATATGATGTTTCGGTCGCATCTGACCGACCTTCGTCCGAACCGCAAGTGAAGGCGGACGTTTCTCGGCAATTATGTGCAATTGGTGGTCGTCTTTCGGCCCAGTCAAGAAAATGTTTCTCTCCCAGACAATAGCGAGTATGATATTTGGGCAGCTCAACAGCCAGGAAACGAGAGATCAAAACCCCGATTTACCGCCAAACGATTTGTTTTGGAATACATTTCATGACATAAAGTCATACTAAAATTGACCTTAGAATACAAATATGCAATAATATACAGGGTATATGTATAAGTGCAATTGGAACAAAAATATTTTTAATTTGTAGCCCTAAAGGCTCCTCATTATGCACCGTCACAAACTAAAAACATCCGTTAATAAGCCCACAATCTTCCGTCCACTCACTATTGGTCCACGCTGTATTTAGTTCTAAAAAAAAAAATAATTGATTTTTGAATTTTAATCAAAACCGTTAGAGCGAATTTTTAGAAAATCGAAAGAAAACTGAACATCAGTAAAGTCCTAGTACTTTTTAGCCGATTTTTTTCTTAAGAAATACGGCCCTGCTGATAGTACATATTTTGAATAATTCCACTATGCAAAGATCTATTATTTTAATTTGTAATTTATATTCTATGAATAATTATTTTATTATTTTGTTATTTTGTGGAATATAAAAATAGATTTTTCTTTAATTGCTTCTGAGAAACAATGGGTGACGTCATTCTCCGAACCCGTCTAGATTGTTAGTGAGGAAATTAAAGAGAGCTCATCAGAGTAGTCAAGAAACCATTGATATTCAAATTGCCATATTAAATAGTTTTTTTTTTTATTCTTTCAAATTATGGATTATATATTTTTGGATTTGAACATGGGCGTAACTAGAGGGGGGGCCTGTCCTCCAGAAGGCTCGTGCCCCCCCCCCCCCAGCAAGCTCCTTGCCCCAAGAAAAATTGAGAAAATATGGGGCTTTCCAGGCCCAACGGAGGATGGCTGGTCCCATGCCCCCTCCCAGCCAAATTCTCTAGTTACGCCCATGGTGGTCTTCAAACATTTTTGAAAGTAAAATGAGAACAGCATCAAAAAAATAATTGATTTTTGAATTTTAAGAGAAAGTAAAAATTATTATGTCAAAATAAATTTGGAAAATCGATTTTTAATCATTTTCAGAACGTTTTGAGACTGAAATTTCATTGTTTTTGCTTGAATATTTTATATACTAGGTTATTCAATCAATATCAAGGCCTAAATGTGTTTATTTAATAAAAAAACAATAAATTAGGATGATTAGAAAATGAAAGAGGCAGTTAAAATTTGAAGATGTAAAAGGCAATAAATAAACCCCCATTTTATGTGGTCGTAGTTAAATAAAAAAATGTCTATAGCTTTATAATTGATTGAAAAGACCAGTTTTGCATTTTTCCACAAATCCAACGAAAAATAAGAGAGATATAGCAACTTTTTGAAAAGCGATTGTGCGCGTGAATAAAAGCCTAGACGAGAGTGAAGCGAGGCTCCCTGGCTGCACTCTGGGCGCAGATCGAATTAGAAAAAACAAATCGATGCTCTCCCAGCATTTGGAATCATTGACAAATTGATTGATTTCATCTTTTTATGCTTTTATAAAATTTTATTCTAAACTTTATTTAACTATAAGAATAAAAGACTGCATATTTATCTATAAAGAATTCAATCCTTTGAGAAAAAATAAAATTTCAAAATATTTTGTCTTCAATCAAAGAGATGCTTATTTCTCATAAATATATTAAATAATAAAATCCATCCCTTTAGACCCTTAGTTCAGTGCTTGTTAAACTTTTTGAGTCGCGGCCCCGTTGGAGCCCAAATAAATATCTCACGGCCCTCTTATTTTTTTTTTTTTACATTCTCTTGCCTATGTGTGTTCAATTTTAAGCATGAAGGAATTGAGCTAGGAGGGTGAAATTTTATATTTAAGTTAGACACCCCCTGAGGCGTGGAAATAAGCTTTTAATCAAAATCAGCCAAAAAGTACTAGTACTTTACTGATGTACTTTTTCAGTTTTTTTGGATTTTCTCAAAATTCACTCTAAAGATTTTTTTTTTAAATTCAATAAATCAATTATTTTTTAGATGCTCTTTAAAATGTATATTCTCATTTTGCCGTTGAAATCTTCTGAAGACCACTTTACTCTTGTTCTTCATAGGAAAGATAGGTGAAATGGTTGCCTTGGTAACAGAATTTAAATCTTTTACTTTTTAGATTAAAATTCATATAAATCAATTATTTAGATACCCTTTTAAAAAGTACATCAGTAATATTTTGTGAAAATTGTTTGAAGTACTCAAATCATTTCATCTAAATTAAATTTTACACTTTGATATTTAACTACAAGTCACTACAGTAATACAAGATCGAAATATCGCTTGTGTTCAAATAAATATAACAAGCATGTGATGATGAAGAATTGAAAGATTTTACATCTAACTAAATATATAACTATCATTTATTTGGCAATATTCTCTGACTGCTTAATTAATTTTTATTTATCTCGTTCAATTTTTATAATTCTTCCAAATGTCCAATAAAAAAAAAAAATTGACTTAAAAGCTGTTAAATTATTATTTTTAAAAAGAGAAATCATTTTTCTTAGAAAAGAGGGAAGGGGGATGGGGCGCCTGGCGCGTTTTCTCCTCAGCAACAATCAGAGCGGTGGGGTGGGGGAAGCTGCCACCCACGACCCTCCCCTCCTTTGGCCAATTTAAGAGCCCTAAATAAATAACATTGGAAATGAATAAAAATATTGATTAATCAAATGTCTATAACTCGGAAACGGCGCATCCAATTCGCATCGGATTTTTTGTAATGAGTTTAGAATTTCCTAGAGAATATTCACATGGAACTAAAATTGAATAATTAAGAATATATTTTTTCTTTAATCTAACCATCCGTTCAACCAATCAAATGATAGTAAAAAGGATCATCGTTCTATATTCTCTGAAATTTTCCCTTTTATCTGTATATAAAATTTTCAAACAGTTTTTTTTTTTTTTTTCATTTCTCTTTATTAGCAATCTCCGCACTCCCAATTTTTAGTAAATAAACGAATATTATATAAATTTTAAATAAATATCTTAGGGGTTGTCCACATATTACGTAACGCGTTAGGGGAGGGAGAGGCATGGGCGTAACTAGGGGGGTGCCGGGGGAGGGGCATGGCCCCCCCCAGAAGGCTCCCTGCCCCAAGAAAAATTGAGAAAATATGGGGCTTTCCAGGCCCCCCAGAGGATAGCTGGTTCCATGCCCCCCAGCCAAATTCTCTAGTTACGCCCATGATGATATTATAAATAGAATTTAGAATTAATAGTTCAACATAGAATTAAATAGTTCATCCGATCACCACCAGGATGGCGCCAGCGTACAGTTGGTTAATAACTTTACATGTACTCTTGTGCGTTTTGAAGTTCCCAGAACGGGGCTAAATATTTAAGATTCTATTAAAGTTTACACAAAAGAAAACTTAATGATTCTTTCATAATAAATGTACCATATTATAGGACTAATTGTAAGTTTAATTAAAATAAGAATATTTGCACAAATAGAATAAAAGGCGGTTCCTATAAACTTGCTGTTTTCTTTCTCTGAAATAGAGCGGTGTAACTAGCCTTTGAGGCGAGGCTGCAGACAGGGGGGGGAGGGCAAGAGGGCTATATCCTCAGGGCCCGGGCCCTTTGTGCTCCAACCTTAAAATTCTAATAAAAAAGTAATTTTCATAGTTAAAATTAAAAAAAAAAATCATTTTCTTGAGATGGCCTGGGCCCTTTAAGCTCAAAATCAGTGGCGGAACGTACGCCCCCGCAGACCCCGCAATGCGGGGGGGCCCCGGACCACGGGGCGGGCCGGGCTAAAAAACTGTATCTCCTCAGAGCTCCGGTAAAAACGGAAGATCAAAAAAAAAAAAATTAATGGAAATTTGTCTTTGAAAGGGCCTGGGGCCCTCAAGGCTCCGGTAAAAACGAAAAAATTTAGAGAAAAAAAAAAATTAATGAAAATTTGTCTTTGAGAGGGCCCGGGCCCTCAGGGTTCAGGGAAATACTGTAATTTAAAAATATTTTTTGTAAGGTCTAATAATGGGGCCCGAAATAAAGGTTTGCGGGGGGACCCAGCTAAAAAACCTTACGCTACTGCTCAAAATCTAAACATTATTAATTTTAAACCCTTAATCGTTGGCTCTAAATGAAACATTATGCTTTAATAGGAGAATTAAATTCAAGTATGATACACAAGATTTTTTGTTTCAATGATTTATTTATTTAACATTGTGTAAGTGTAAAATCATTGAAACTAAAAACCTTGTGTATCATACTTGAATTTAATTCTCCTATCTAAACATTATATTAAAAAAAAAATCATTTTCTTGAATTTTTTTTTTCCTGAGGGCCCTTTAAGCTTCCGAACAGATTATCAAGTTTTGATGTTCTGTGGAAATAGAATTAACGAGGAAAGCTGACTTGGTATCTTTAATTGACAATTTTGCATCCCTCAAGGCGAGGAGAGTAATTTTATAAAAACTCGCACGTTAGGTGCCCCAAAATATTTATTTTTTTTTTTAATTTAAAATGCTTTTAAATCAAGCTAAGTTTGATAATATATTTCACGTCTCAGGATAGTTAAAAAAGCAGATTTCAGTGCCTAATTTTCAAAAAAATTTTCTTACCCCTCAGACTACCCGGAAGTCTGGATCTGGCCTCAATTAATTATTGTAACACTATGTTTAGGGGATTTTGACAAATTTTTAACTAACTTTTTTTATTTAAATAAACATTATAAGCTATTTATAACTGTTTCAAAAATTGTGTCAAAACTGTGTAAAATATTGTTGGCATTAAGGTCACAATAGCTTTTAACAAACTAGAAAAAACTTTAGGGTGGGGGGGGCGTATTATTAAGTAGCCTCGGGGCCCTTCAAGTCTGTCTGCGGCCCTGGACATAGGATATGACCAACTCCAGGCTCTCTGTGATCTCAAGCCATGTAAGATGGAGAAGAGCCTCTTTCCTGGGATTTTAAATGGTCATATCGATGATACCCAAATATTGGGTAGGGTGGGTATCGGCATTTATGTGCAGGATTAGCCCGCTGTTTGTGGAAAAGTTCTTTAGAACAATTCCAGAATATTGTTCACCAATATCAAAAATCTGGTGTGACTGGCGCACAGCACACAACTTTCTCTTACCTTCGGTATTCGAAAGTTGTGTTCTGTGCTTGTCACACCAGATTTTTTGTGCCGACATGTATTTAGTTTCCGACAGTAGGGTACAATTGAATTCAAGATGTAAAAATCTGGTGTGACTGGCGCACAGCACACAACTTTCTCTTACCTTCGGTAATCGAAAGTTGTGTACTGTGCTTGTCACACCAGATTTTTCGTGTCGAAATATATTTAGTACCCGATAGTACGGTCCATTTGAATTCAGATAAAAATTTATAAGTATGGGAAAATATTTATATTTTGTTACCATGGCAACCATTTCTCCTATCTTTCCTATGAAACACAAGAGTAAAGTGGTGTTCAGAAGATTTCAATCGCAAAATGAGAATATACATTTGAAAGAGCATCTAAAAAATAATTGATTTTTGAATTTTAAAAAAAACCGTTGGAGCAAATTTTGAGAAAATCGAAAAAAACTGAAAAAGTGAATCAGTAAAGTACTAGTACTCTTTGGCCGATTTTGATTAAAAGCTTATTTTTCCGGTCCCGTGGGGTGTTTAACTTAAATATAAAATTTCAACCTCGTAGCTCAATTCCTTCATGCTTTAAATTGAACACACACACCACACACCCACCCACCCACCCACAGACAGACCATGTCGCGAAAACCACTTTTTTGGATTCAGGGGACCTCAAAACGTGAAGATCCATCAAAATCTCGACATCGAATTTTTGACATGAATCCAATACTTTCTCTCTATATATATATTACATATATACATAGGTAAGAGAAAGTAACAATGTAGAGAATGGCAAATTAAGCTGTTTTTACTTTCTCTTACCTATGTATATATGTAATATATATATAGAGAGAAAGTATTGGATTCATGTCAAAAATTCGATGTCGAGATTTTGATGGACCTTCACGTTTTGAGGTCCCCTGAATCCAAAAAAGTGGTTTTCGCGACATGGTCTGTCTGTGGGTGTGTGTGTGTGTGTGTGTCTGTGTGTGTGTCTGTGTGTGTGTCTGTGTTCAATTTTAACCATGAAGGAATTGAGCTATGAGGCTGAAATTTTATATTTAAGTTAAACACCCCCGGGACCGGAAAAATAAGCTTTTAATCAAAATCGGCCAAAGAGTACTAGTACTTTACTGATGTACTTTTTCAGTTTTTTTCGTTTTTCTCAAAATTCGCTCTAACGATTTTGATTAAAATTCAAAAATCAATTATTTTTTAGATGCTCTTTAAAATGTATATTCTCGTTTTGCCCTCAAAATTGTTTGAAGCACACTTTACTCTTGTGCTTCATAGGAAAGATAGGAGAAATGGTTGCCATGGTAACAAAATATAAATATTTTCCCATACTTATAAATAGAGACCGGATTTTAAGCAAAATGCTTATTGCTCAATTTTATAAGCAACCATTAGATATTTAATTTCTATACGAATTAGGAAAAACTAAGTGCATTGAGATTGCATTTTTTATGCTTTTTTTGCTTTTTTTGAGTTTTCATGCTTTTTTTTCCCTTTCGTGCTTATTTGAACTTATTTTACGAATATTTATAATTTTTTTTTTTTTTTTTTTATTAAAAAACACACTTTTTTCCCATTCACACACGCATACACTAGGGACGTATATAAGGGGGGGGGGGAGGGGGGCCCGCCCCCCAAAAAAAAAAAAAAATTCCAAAAACTCCGTAGTGTAAAAAAAAATTTTTCCGCAGGGTGAAAAATTTGGTTCCGAAAAAACAAAATTTTTCGCTGGGCGGGGCGGAATAAATTTAGTTTCTTTAAAAAAAAAATTTGTATACGCCATTGGTATGAGTAAAAATTGCTTATGAGATGCTTTTTTTTTTAACTTTTATGCTTATTTAACAACTTTTTATTCAAGTTTTTTATGCTTTTTTAAGCACTTTTTTTCCATTTTTTTATGCTTTTTTGTCCGGTCTCTACTTATAAATTTTACATCTGAATTCAAATATTCCCTACTGCCGGGAACTAAATACATGTCGACACAAAAAATCTGGTGTGACAAGCACAGTACACAACTTTCGATTACCGAAGGTAAGAGGTATCTTGAAAAAAAGAATGTACCCTACTGTCGGAAACTAAATACATGTCGACACAAAAAATCTGGTGAGACAAGCACAGTTCACAACTTTCGATTACCGAAGGTAAGAGAAAGTTGTGTGCTGCGCGCCAGTCACACCAGATTTTTTAAATATCGATGACTTCTTTTGGAATTAAAAAAAGAGAACTGAAATATATTTAGTTGTGAGAGAAATTTTCTAAATTTTTTTTGTTATTGTTATTTTTGTTATGCACTCTTTGTAAATAGATATCAATCAATCTGTAAAGAGGGAGATGGATGAAAAAATGATTAAATAAATTCAATTTAAAAACATAAATCATGAATAAGGGGTGGGGTCATGTTTATAAAATGGAGGGGGGTCGTATAGTTGTGCGAGTGGCCGTAGGATGGCGGTTGCTGGCGGCATGAGTTGTCGCTTCCCCTGCGCCGGGCTTGCAACCCGCCCCTACCATTGGTATCTCGCTGAGTGGAGTGGAGAGAGACAACTCGACTAGTGACTCTGTGTGTGCTTGACTATCCCGGGTGCAGCACGCACCACGCAGCTGAAGCGTTATCCCCCTTTTCCCCCTCCGTACGGACACAAGCCAGCCATTCGTTAGGTTGGCTTGGTCGTCGGCTAATAGCTAATAACCATCCCCCTGTGTTTATCCTTTTCGTCGTCGTCGTCCTTATTTATTTATTTTTTTTGTGAGCAGCGGCCATGGCCTCGGCCCGCGTCGCGTGTCTCTGCTCTCCCAGTGCTACCAAGAACAACAACCACAGTGTCTTTAGTGAATGTCTTTGTGTCCGTGTCAATAATAACAATCATCTGGATGCTGGTGGCAAGGACACCACCAAAACACAGCAAAACGACGAGCATAGAAAGAAACGTTGCACCGATCGCTATGATAGCAGCGAGAGTTCCGACAGGTAAGCAAGCAGCAAGTCAAGTTGAGGGAGAGAGAGAGAGAAAGAAAAAAAAAGAGAAGGAGGTCCCTGAACTTTGGGTGTCGATGTTGCTGCAATGTCACGGCCGCTAGCTAGCTAGCTAGTATGCCTATTAAAAAAAAAATCAAAATCACCTCCCCCCTCCCTTCTCTATTTTGCCATTGACCCCATATCAAAATTACATAACCTCTATTTATTAACAACAAACATTTTTAAAAATATAACTATGATTTCATTCTACTTTGTTTATTATCCGACGTTTATTTTATCTGGAGTGTAATGGCGGATTAGGTCGATAGAGGGTTTCTCTCTTTCTTCTCTCTTCCCTCCTCAAAATAATCGATTTCAAATCAAATTTTGATTCAGCTAAAAAAACAAAAATAAATAAAATCAACAATCACTAATTGTTTAATAATAATAATCATTATTTAATGCCATTGTTTAGAATATCAAATAATTTAGTAATTAAATCATCTTTTAACTATAATATATTTGAAAGGAAACAGGAAATGGTACTTTTTTTTAAATATTGATATAATTCATTAAAATATTTTTTTTTTATAATAAATTCAATAATTTGAAGACAGAACGTTGATTATAATTAACAGTAGATAAAGCATGATAAAAAGTACATTTTTACTTTCTCTTACCTATGTATATATGTAATATATATATATATATATAGAGAAAGTATTAAATTCATGTCAAAAATTCGATGTCGAGATTTTGATGGATCTTCACGTTTTGAGGTCCCCTGAATCCAAAAAAGTGGTTTTCGCGACATGGTCTGTCTGTCTGTCTGTCTGTGTGTGTGTGTTCAATTTTAAGCATGAAGGAATTGAGCTAGGAGGCTGAAATTTTATATTTAAGTTAAACACCCCCGGGACCGGAAAATAAGCTTTTAATCAAAATCGGCCAAAGAGTACTAGTACTTTACTGATGTACTTTTTCAGTTTTTTTCGATTTTCTCAAAATTTGCTCCTACGATTTTTTTTTAAATTCAAAAATCAATTATTTTTTAGATTCTCTTTAAAATGTATATTCTCATTTTGTGATTGAAATCTTCTGAAGACCACTTTACTCTTGTATTTCATAAGGAAGATAGGAGAAATGGTTGCCATGGTAACAAAATATAAATATTTTTCCATACTTATAAATTTTACATCTGAATTCATATGTTTCGTACTGTCGGGAACTAAATATATGTCGACACAAAAAATCTGGTGTGACAAGCACAGTACACAACTTTCGATTATCGAAGGTAAGAGAAGGTTGTGTGCTGTGCGCCAGTCACACCAGATTTTTATAAATTTTATCCGTACCCATTTTCTTCAAAAGACATTCTGTGAAAAATATTTCCAGAACATTTGACATAAACGAGAAATTATATAAAATAATACAACCTTTATTTATTGGAATCACGCATGTTCAATTCGGTCCAGTTGTACTTTTTCTGTGCTCCTTACTTCTCATTTCAGCTATTTGACATATTTAATATATTTATTTATCTGGCGTACTACAGCCTCGTCTCTTAGGGCCCACCTATCCGAGTTTCAGCGCTATTTGAGCATCGATTATCATTTTAAAATAATAACATATGAATTTGAAATATATATTATTATTGACATTGTTTAAATTGCATTGTGGCTGACTTCACATTCTTCCAGCTTGATTAAAATTTTTGATTGAACATTTAAATTTTAATTGTTAATCAATAATAAAAATAATATTTATTATTAGAACCAGTAAACCCTTCCTCTCTTCTCATTATCTAAAATATTTACTCGACATCCATAATATATTTTTTTAAACAATTTATCAATTATTAATATAAAGAAATATAAAATAAGAATAATTTTCATATTATATTATTCAATATTTAATTTCTATCCGTCTTGTTTCTTCCATTAACCTAACCTTTACTTAAAAAAATCACATTTTTATTATTATTAACAATACATTTTTTTGTGATTGATGATTTGAAATTTTTTTTTTAAATTTCATTAAAACTTACAAAAATCATTTATTCAAAATAAAAATAAATTTGATTTGAATTTTATTTTTTTGTCTCTTTGACATAGAATTAAAATATTGAACTAAACAATGCTTTGAATCAACAATGGCATGTTCAAATGAAAAAGGAAATTAGTTGATTAAATAAATTCAGGTTAAAAGCAAACTTTTAAAAAAGTGATAAAAAGTAAATAAGGAAAAAAAAAACTTGATGACTAATAAAGTAACCTCACATATTAATCGAAATATTGTAATTTTTTTTCTCACTAATTAATTTTTTCCTCATACGTTTTGTGTGATTTTTTTTTTTTTTTTTTATAAACAACTCAATTCTTTGTGTTTATCTCTTTTATATATTCACACACCCTTTATTTTATTTTTTTTTTTATATAAAAATCGATAGTTTAATTAAAGAATTTTTTTTATTAAATAAAAATGTTAGCTATTAGGTGTAAACAAAATTAATCCGATTTTGGATCACGTCGTTAATAATACCGATATCGGATTAATGGCTTCTTAACCTAAAAAACAAAATCTCTCCAAGAATTTTATTTTATTTTTTTTATCTTATACAATTATTTTTTTCTTTTCTTTTTTTTTGCTGATAATGCAAGGAAATATTATATTACGTGAATTAGAATCAAGTATTTCGTGAAACTTGAAAACGTCAGACATTCACATACACACAATGATAACGTATCAAAATTTACACAAATTTCCTTTTAGATGATTTTTTTTTTAGTCGAATTAATTATTAATTTCAATGACGTAAATACTTTTCATTTGTTAACCAAAAAAAAAGACAAAATTTCGTCAATGTTTATTATTGCTACACAAAATTCTTGCTAAAACGTCCGTTAATAAATCAGATTGTCAAAAAGGGCCGGTTGCTTCACTTCTAGTCAACTAGATACCATGATACCATGGAAAACACGCTTAACCTTCGAGTTAAAAAATGAGTTTTTTTTTTTTTTACATATAATTAGCTATCTGAGGAAAAGTTTGTGAAGTTAATAAAGGCATCATTTATAAAAATTATTAAAAAAGATTTTTTTTAAGAAAAATTAAAAAAAATAAATATACAAAGGTTCTGTTGCTAATTTCATCACTTAGTTAGTTAAACCTTATACCAGACTTTGGGTCTTACAAGTTAGCTAACTAAATCCGACTTGGGCTCTTATTTGATTATATGATTAGTTTAACTGAAAAGACTCAAAAGTCTTATCCGTGGGATAGGTAGTTACAATAATTAGAACAGAAAAAACCAGCTTTTAGATTATTGTCTGATAGCGTCAGGGCCGGATCTAGGGGGGAGGGCAGTGGGTGCATGTGCCCCGGGCGGCAGATATCAGGGGGCGGCAATTAAAGAAAGATTTACTAAAAAAAAGGTAAAATTATATGAATTTTGCATAGAAAATTTTAAGGAGGGGGGCGGCAAATTAAATTTTGCCCCCCCCCCTAAGAAATCTCCTAGTTCCGGCCCTGGATAGCCTCGACCTGGGACCGAAACGTCAGCACTCAGGGCGTTAATTTAATACAATTAAAACTGCACGAGTTTTCTTTTTAACCATTATCATTAAGCATAGAACTACACAGATTTTTTTTCCAACAAAAGTTATAGGAATTTTAAAATGAAAATAATTTTTAAAAATTTCAAAGGGAATCTTATCTCAAAATTCTTACTTGTGGAGTATCCAATCGGAGGATGGAGAGTTCGCACATTGGAGAGCAAACTGAATTCTATTCAATGCTGGGGGTTTAAGCCCTGCGTCCGTACGCACCGACTGATGATTTTTTCGTGCATCGCGCTCAAGATTTTAAATTCTTTATCCATATTAAAAAAAAAAAAAAAAAAAAAACACCTTCCTCTTAAATAAGTGACTCGGGAAAGGCTGATTTACAACAAATAAAAATCTGGTGTGACTGGTCGCCACTTTGGTAAGAGAAAGTTGTGTGTTGTGTGTGCTTGTCACACCAGATTTTTTGTGTCGAGATATATTTAGTTACCGCCAATATATTGAAATTTAAGATGTAAAATTTATAAACATGGAAAAATTTGTTGCCATGGCCTCCTTTCATCTGAAGTGCAATAGTAAAGTGTTCTTCAGAAGATTTCAATGGCAAAATGGGAATATACATTTTAAAGAGCATCTAAAAAATAATTGATATTTAAATTTTAATCAAAATTGTTAGATTAAAGGATTGAAGAGGAAAGCAGCCTCTATTAAATTAAACCCCTTTTACGCAAAACGTTTCGGCCGAATTTCGAAATTCTCTTCGTAAAGACTCTCATCATAGGCAATTATTCACATTGTTATTTATACACATAGGCTATTGTTATGCTTATGAACAGACTGTTGACAACTCTATTTACTAAAAAACTCCAATGCAACTGAAGATGGCATGATTAAATCGGCCGAAACGTTTTGCATAAAAGGAGTTTAATTTAATAGAGGCTTTCTGCCTAGCTGCTTTCCTCTTCAAACCCCTACACAGCCACTTTCTACAATAAATACAAAATCGTTAGAGCTTTTTCTGAGAAAATGAGAAAAAGTGCATCAATAAAGTACTAGTACTCTTTGGCCGTTTTTGTTTAAAAGCTTATTTTCTCGCTCCAGGGGATGTCTAACTTAAATATAAAATTTCAACCTCATAGCTCAATTCCTTCATGCTTAAAATCGAACACACAGACAGACAGACAGACCATGTCGCGAAAACCACTTTTTGGATTCAGGGGACCTCAAAACGTGAAGATCTGTCAAAAACTCGACATCGAATTTTTGACATGAATCCAATACTTTCTCTCTCTATATATTAACATTTATAGAGATAAGAAAAGAAAGATAAAAGAAAACAAATGTAACATAATAGATTATATAATATTATAATCTTCTTATAAATATTTAAATGAACAACGTATTAAAAATAATAATGAATGAAATTTATTTT
>JAKCPI010011428.1:0-10664 GCA_023213315.1 Euborellia annulipes
TAGGGTGTCCGTTATTTCCCAAATTGCGTTTCATGCTGCAAACGCCCTCTAAATTTTTAGGTTTTGACCTAACGAAAAATATCAGACCCATATCAACCCTTAATATTCATATTAAACCGTGCCTAAATCATAATCATTTTCCCATTTAATTAACATGGGATTTTTTGCACTTTTTGCAGTTTATTTTATTCCACTGAAACAAATATACCTAAAAATACCGTCAGAACATATTTTGTAGGAAATTTAACGCTCTACAAAAAAGGTCTGAATACTTTGTTCGATAAATTCAACCCCTTCAAAGTTATTCAAAGATTAGTTGTATTCATTAAAACTATCGTTTTTAATTTCCACCATAATTCTCATTTATATTTCAATTGAACTCATACAGATGGATAAGAAAATAAAAAAATACAAGAATTAGATAAAAAATAAAGCATATTTTTTCTCATAAATTATAGTACCAAGATTTTTATCGTATTTTTTCTATTTTTACAATTTTTTTGTCAAACATTCTTTAGTTGTCTTAGTAGAAGGATATTTGGCTCTGTATTCAGCAGAGTCAAATATCCTCCTGCAACTCCTATGTTGTTTAAATGGGAAAATGATTATGATTTAGGCACGGTTTAATACGAATATTAAGGGTTGATATGGAGTCTGATATTTTTTTTTACGTCAAAACCTAAAAATTTAGAGGGCGTTTGCAGCATGAAACGCAATTTGGGAAATAACGGACACCCTAATATATATACTAACCGCAAGGTTCGCCCCCCCTGGATCCCGAGCTCGCCTTCAGCGAGCAATTGTCCCCCTTAGGCGGGCAAGTTTAGGGCTTGCCGGCATATTTCTTGAAACCCTGAAATTCCAGGAGCGTAAACCTTCTTAATTTGTGGCCAACCCTCAACATCGATGTCTCGTTTCTTCTTTATCGCAAAAAGCAAAGTGATATCTCAACCCGTTTAAAAGTCATTATAAAATAAAAAAACTCCAAAATGAGAATTCAGTGCTCTTAAAATTAGAATTTCGAAAAAAACTTCATAAATAACGCCAAGGCAATAAACCGACGTTTTTTATCAAATCACTTTGAAAGTAAGATTTTATTTAATCTTTACTCAAAGTTCATCAGATTATAATACAGGGATACGAGGTTGTAAAAAGTCATACAGTCATATATATATATATATATATATATATTAGTTTTTCGATACCAGAGACGTTTCTTATTTTATCTTTTTCAAAGATTAATATTGCAATCAAAAAAACAATCTCTTATTTTATTTTAGATATTATGTCCAACCTCAATGGATATTCGATTCAGTGAATAATTGTGAGCTTCAGCCAGTCGAGAAATATTTCATCGGCGCAATTCTACCTCCTCATCTCTCGCCATTTATTAATGAAGTTAAAAAAGATCAATATATCCCACCTGAAGCTCTTGCAGCTCAAAATACTTCATTGGAAGCAGGTAAAAATAGCAATCTTTTTTTATCATTATTTATTTTATTTGTTCTATATTTAAGTTAATTATTGATCGTCGCCTTTTTTTTTTTTTTTTTTTTTTCTTTAAAACATTCACATTTTTTCCCATTCACATTCGCAATACACACAGTCTTTTCGGCAACTTAGGCCATATAAGACTTTATACGATAACCGTTATTATGAATATAGATATCTATATATATTTGGTATCCAAATGGCTTAAATAAAATCATCAGACTGCCTGGGATCCGAACCCTCGATCCTTGGTATGCAAGGTAGGTGCGCGGATCGTCGCTTAAACAAATAATGTCTGTGAGATTTAAATATATTAATTATATATTTAAATAAAATAATTAATTATCTATATATATAATTCACTAATGTCCGTCTGTCTGTCTGTCACGCTCTATTTAGGCAACTTCCCGTTGGAATTTTGAAATGAAATTTTTTTTTGCATAAAGAGGACCTTCTCGGGATTACAGGAAAATTATTTTCATCCCGAAATTCCCATAACTTTTTGAGTTATTAATTTTTAAAGTTACGATTTCTCCCATAGGAAATGTATAGAGAAATATTTAAGTATTCTTTTCATTTGTGTATTCCATGAATGTAAACAAATCTTCAAGCAGGCACTGGTTTGGAATAGTAATGATAATTTTTTTCATAATTAAGAAGAAAGGGCGAGGGTCCGCCGCAAGCGGGCCCGAGCCAGCTGGAGGGGGTCCAGGGGGCGAAGCCCCCATGTCTATATGCAAAGGCGGGCGAAGCCCCCTGTCTATATGCAAAGGCGGGCGCCACGGGTTCTCATAAATAAGAAAGGCGAGGGTCCGCCGCAGGCGGGCCCGAGCCAGCTGGAGGGGGGTCCAGGGGGGCGAAGCCCCCCGGCTAGGCGCGAAGCCCTAGCGCCTAGTACCTAGATAATAGGCCAGTCAATATCGACATTTAAATCGGAAAACGTAAAGTACTCCTGCATTTTTGGTATGTTATTTGGACCCCTTGGGGGAGTGCGAAACCACATTTTGCAATCAAAAAAAAGTTGTGCTTCCCGCGTAGTACGAGAAAAACTGCGTAATTTTCGCACTTTTTTCAGTTTTTGCAGTTTAATTAAAAAACTATGGGCTTTTTGACATTAGTTGCTTATAGCATTTTTAAAGTGCATTAAATTTGAAACAATTCAAGCCAACTTGCAGCTCCGTATCTCTAATAGTTTTTGAGATATGATGATTGAAAAATGTACAAGACTTTCACAAATGTTACAATTTTCAGTTTTGCTTATGTTTAAAGTCGAATATCGGCTTAACCGCTCAAGTTTAGAGAAAAGTTGTGATAAATTGAGTTTTAGCACATTTAATTACCTTTCATTTAAGCGCAGTACGGGGTCAGTAACCCTTGTAGTTTTCTTGTAATCGTAAAAAAACAAAAATTGCAGTAATAGTCCAGTCAAATTCAACATTAAATTCTCAAACGCGAAGTAACGCTGCATTTTTGGTATGTTATTTGGACCCCTTAGGAGAGTGTGAAACCACATTTTGCAATCAAAAAAAGTTGTGCTACCTGAGTAATACGAGAAAAACTTCAAAATTTTCGAACATTTTTCAGTTTTTGCAATTTAATTCAAAAACTATGGGCTTTTGACATTAGTTGTTATTATCATTTTTAAAGTGCATTAAATTTCAAACAATTGAAGCCAAACCACAGCTTTGTAAGTTTAATAGTTTTTGAGATTTGATGCAATTTCATGTAAGGTTATTTAAAACTTGTATTATTGGAATTTTTGTTTTTTTAAGTTTATAGGAGAACTATAAGAGCTAATAACCTCGTTTTGCGCTTAAATGAAAGGTAATTAAATGTGCTAAAACTCAATTTATCACAACTTTTTCTTAGCATGAGCCGTTATGTCGATATTGGGCTTTAAACATAAATAAAATTGAAAATTGTAACATTTCTGTTATGTTTTAAGCCGAATATCGGCATAACCGCTCATGCTAAGAGAAAAGTTGTGATTTAAGGCCTTTTTTTTGTCTTTATTGACTGGCCTATAAGGGAAGTGTAAAAAATAAAATAAAAAAAAAAAGGTAAAATGATATGAATTGAGAGGAAATTTAATTTTAATTCATATTGTTTTATTTACATTTATCATGCTGCTTCTTATAAATTTGTTTATTAAATTCCAGGTGAGGAAGAATCAGAAGAAGAAGAAGATGAAGTAGAGGAAGCGGAAGACGATAATGAAGAAGAGGAAACAGCTGACCAAGGAATTGAAATTGAAGAGGACGGATCCTCTGAAGAAGAAGAATCAGAAGAAGAAGAAGAAGCTGATAATGAAGAGGACAAAGAAGCGCTTAAATTGCAAAAAGAAAGGCGAAAACAGATGAGTGTGAGTGCCGGTCTCGTTTTCAAAGAGGATCCAAGAGAGAAAATCATCCAAGATAAACAGGAATATCGTTTAAGAGAGAAAATGATTAAAAGGAAACATAGGAATCTTTATAAATCGATGATGCACGGCCGAGCAGAAAGGAATAGAGAGAGATGGCTCTTGGAGAAGAAGAGGAAAGTTCACGATGAAAATATCAAAAATGCTAAAAAAGCATCGAGAAAAAATCGTGAATCTTTAAAGGAGATTTCAACATAAAAGAAAAAAATTTATTTATTTTTTTTCGAATTTATTATCTTTTTTTTTTTTTTTGTTTTTATTCATCTATTATTATAATTATTAATGTACAAATTCGAAAAAATAAATTATAATTTCTTTGCGGTAACAAATTTTATTCTTTTTTTTTTTTTTAATATATAAAATCTTAATGGAAATAAAAGAATAAAATAAATAGAAATGTATTTATTATTCATCTGTTTCACTTTCGTCCTCGTTATCTTCCAATTCCGGCATTGGGAAACGCAAAATTGCAGCAATTCCAGTCAATTGATCCAACTCTGGAAATTAAAACAATATTTATTAATGAGATTCGCTTAACCAAGATAAATTTTTACTTACGTTCACCGGACACATGCATGCTTGAAAATAATTTAACTTCACCCCCATTCTCTTTCACGCTATCAACTAATGCGACATAGCGTTTTCTCATTTTAACATCTTGAATCCTAAAAAAAAAAAAAAAAAAATAGTTAATTTTTAGATTTAGATTATTAGTATAGAATATGAAAAGTTTCAAAATTTTTTTTATTTTGTTTAAGGGGGTTGGGGGTTTAGTTCGCTTTTTTGTTTATTCATAAGAGGGTAGAAAAAAAGAGCTTAAGTTTTTTCTTTATTTATTTAATCCACACACCTGACGGTTCGATACGTTCCGAGTTCGAACCTTCTTCAGAGCCGTCGAAAAGCTCATTATGAAAGTGTCACAGTTTTATACCAAACCTTTATATAATAAAGCGATGACCTCGTGTTAATTAATTAATATAGTCTATTATATTTACCTAAACAGATTATCCGAAATTAGAAGAGTTTCCACGGATTGAGCTTCGTTAGCCATTTCCACATGTTTAAGGCCATAAAATGCTTTTGCTGGTTCCATTTGTAGCATATTATAAAATGCCTCAAGAGCTTTTACTTCGCCAGATGCTTTTGTGTCAGCCATTTTTGTTAAAACAGCTGGATCAGTCAAAACCTCTAAAAGAAAAGAACAAAGAAAAAATATTATTTAGGATAGATTAAAAATAAATATATTTAGTTTCCCATAGCCCTTAGTTTCAAACAATTTTCACGCCCTCTCCCCCTTATAGTATTTTTTTGGGCGTTTTTTTTTAATGATTTAAATTCGTGAGCTTTTTACATAGGCCTAATAGAATGCTATTTTTTAATTACGATTAATTAATAATTTACTTATAGAAAATGCAAAAAAACGTTCTATTATGAAAATTTTAATTTTTTTTTTTAAATCTAAAAATGTAAAAATCATTAATATCAACAAAATAAATTTCGTATTTATTTAAAAAATAACTGCCAAATAGTTCAGCATTCTTGCAAAAGATGGCAGGCTAGTCTAACAGCCGACATTATCAGATCACCTATATTTTTATGCTGTTATAAATTATATAGTCGATGATATATTATAAACTATTCATTTATTAAAAGATGAACGAAAATACGAACGAATACATGAATTTAAAAATATAACCCTACCATCCTGCCATCTGTTGGCAAATTTTTGAAATAGTTGGGTTTTTCTTAACCCAAACCCCCCTTTCGAAAAAGGGGGAAAGTTGCCACCTAGAGCCTCTTAATTGAAAAATCGGAGCTTACAAGAATTTTAATGTATTTTTAATTTAGATTAGAACTAGTGAAATAGAAATGTACAATAAAACAAAAAATAATTTACCTTACTTACCTTGAAGAGAATGTTTAAATCCACTTGAAGAATGTATTAGCATGAATTTACTTTTGTTCTCAATTAAAACTTTAATATCCATCTTGATAGCTTGTTGGAACATGTACTCATAGAATTGATCTCTGACAAATCCAGGGCTTGCAATTAATATGCATTTTACAATTTCGAAATTAACATGTCTTAAAATCGCTTGCATCACGTTCTCAAAATATTTCGCCATCCCCTTTAAGAAAAATTAAATATTAGGTCAAGGGGAAAAACAAAGGGCTGGAAGAAATTATTTTTTCCAAAGCAAAATGTAATCTCAAGCAAAAAAAAACATGTGGCGAGACAAGCACTTTAAAAGTTGTGAGCTGATACACAACTTTCCTCTTGCCTTCGTCATATCCCTAATATACATAGGTAAGCGAAAGTAAAAAACGGGGAATTAAATTATCCCAGAGAATATAATTTACCTTTTCGTGTTGATTAATATTTCCTTTGCGTTTTCTAGGAATAGCCATATCAATTTTTGCTCTAACCAAAGTCATACTCGAGGTAATCAAACAGACGTGAGCTAAGCCCTCTTGCATTACAACAGCGGCAACATCAGCACTCTGCAAAGTCCAATATTATTAATTTATATATGCAAGAAAAAAAAAAGTTTTTGGATGGATGGGTAAAAGGGAAGACACCAAATAAAAGCAGTGTGTTTTTTTCTTCCTCCTGAAGAAGCGAAGAGACAGTAGCGTAGCCAGGTTTCTGCTGGGGGGGGGGGGTTTCCCCCCCCCCCCCCCTAAAAAAAAGGGAAAATTTTTTTTTTTTTATATTATAAAAAAAAAAAAAAAAAAAAAAATTTTTAAGGGGGGGGGGGGGGATAGAGACCCCATTTCTACATGAATGTGGCGAACCACAGTTGAAAAAGTGGATATCGAGGTGTGTACAGTGAGGGTCAATATTAAGTTCCACCCATGCGTTACATGATTATTTCATTGTTTTTATAAAAGAAAATGAAAATTTTTATTGGAGATTTAACCTTGAAAGTTCGCATTAAAAAATTATTTTTTTAAAAACAATGGAATAATCACAAGTGGAAAACGCATGGGTGGGACTTAATATTGTCCCTCAAAGTACAAAAAGAAACCGATCTTTTGCAGTATCAGCTTTATTGCTTATTGTACATTTTAAGCACTGTCCCTTTCAAAATAGTCCCCTCTACTGGCAATACACCGTTCCCATCATTTCTTCCATTTTAACAAATAACATTTTGTGGGACGGCGTCGCAGGCTTCTCGGCGTATTGTCCTATCTCTCCTCTATGGTTTGGAAACGACGTCCTTTCAACGCCTTCTTCAGTTTGGGAAACAGGAAAAAGGACGCTGTGCGCAGGAAGAGGCCTGAATTGTGGGCAAATGGATGTTGCATCCTGACAATGTGCCAGCTCCCGCGTCACTCCTTGTCTGGAGCTATCTAGCAAAACACCACATTCCCGTTGTGTCCCATACACCGTATTCCCCGAACCTAGCCCCAGCAGACTTTTTCCTGTATCCCAAACTGAAAAACACTTTGTAAGGACCGTCGTTTACAAATCATAGAGATATAGGACAATGCGACGAGAAACCTCCGCGTCCCACAAAATGTGTTCAAGGAGGCGTTCCAAAAATGGAAGTAACGATGGGAATAATATCTTATTTAAATATGAAATCTATTTTTTTTATTAGAAACGTTTATCGTTCAAACATAGAATTAATTATTAAAACGATTTTAGTGTAGTCTAGTGAGATAATTAAATACCAAATTAAAAACGCTAGATTATTTCTTGGACAAAAAAAATAAGGTGGTTTGGATAGCAAATGGTTTAAATAAAAATGCCTGGACCTCCAATAGGTATATTCATAAAGAACGCTTATCGTAAAAGGTCTTATATAGCCTAAGTTGCCGAAAAGACTGTGTGTATATGTGTATATGTGTGTCTGTGCAGGGCCGGAACTAGGAGATTTTTTAGGGGGGGGGCAAAATTTAATTTGCCGCCCCCTCCTTAAAATTTTCTATACAAAATTCATATCATTTTACCTTTTTTTTAGTAAATCTTTCTTTAATTGCCGCCCAGGGCACACGCACCCATTGCCCCCCCCCCCTAGATCCGGCCCTGTATCTGTGTGAGTGGGAAAAAATTGTTAAAAAAAAAAAAAATTATAAATTTCGTTTTTTATAGAAATTTCCAATAATATAGACAGAGGAAAAACTGAAATGGAAAAATTCTTTTAAAATTTTAGAAATATGGCGTTAATAAAAAAATTTCGACATTTTAGTCTGTTTTATTTAAATTGTAATTATTTATTAAAATGATATCCATTTGTGTTAAATTTAATATTTCATATTAAATGTTTCTTAAATTAGAGTATTAGAGTATTAAGGTAGATTAGAACAGGTCTTTTTAAGAAAAAACAAAGTGTTATGTTTTTTTGAAGCGCAAAGTATATATATCAAGATTCGCCAGACATATGGGTCATTCTTTGTAATATAATTATTTTTAATAAAAAAATTATAAAAGTATCAGAAACAGTATAATTATAAAATCAAAAATAATTACATTTATATACAATTCTCTATTAATATATTCACAAGGGAAGAAACAATGAAATAATCACATGAGAAACGCGTTGGGGTGATTTAATATACTCACTACACCTTCAGTTGCTATACACTAAAAAAAAGATGCCTACTTGCAGAGAGTAATATAAATATATTGGATATTATCCTAAGCTTTAAAAAAGATAAGAAGAGAATAATTACTTGTGTCGGATCACATGCAGAATCAATTCTATCCAAAGATACGGAATCCCATTCGCTCTTCGATAAAGTGAATTTTCTATTCACCTCTAAATCTAATGTATGATATGCGCCAAGCTGAAAAGAAATTTGAGTTCATTTTTCCATGCTCTGCAGGGTTTTTACTTAACAATAATAAAAGCTTTAATTAAAAAAGAAATCTTCTACCTTGACATGTTGATTTTCTTCGCAGTTTCTTCCTTTTACTCTAAGCATACATGCTTGTGTATCAAAATCAATATTTTCAACTGAAATCGTGAGAACAGTTCGGATTCGACTGCTTGATGAAGATCCAGTAGCCGATTCATTTTGCACTTTCCTAAAGAGATAAATACACTTAATTTTTAGACTTAAATAGGAGAAATAAATAAACATTATTTGACTGCCAATTTGTATTTAAATATACGACTATTATACAATTATATTTCGAGAAATAAGTGAGATTTTTACCGTATAGTCGAAGCTCTGAGATGATCTCCTTCGCTGATTAGATTATAAGCATGCCACATATCCTCTGGTTCCTCAGGAACCAGAGAAACACTCCTGTTGAATAAAATATCAATATTTTACAAACTATCTAAGAAATTTTAAAAATGAAAATAATTACCCTTTTCCATCCTTGTCTATATTTTTATGAACAAGTTTCATTTCTTATGCAATGGTTGTAAATTCGTGACAGATAGTAAATGAAATAAATATGAACATGTCATTTTAATTATCTTCTTTCTAGATAAAAAAAAGATTATATTAATAATAAAAAATTAATTAAAAATGAAAAGTTTAATTATTAAAATTTGGATAATTTACCACGTTTGACACCCTTTGCTACCCTGTCTGGCGAAGAGATAAGAAAGAGAGATACGATCATTCATAGCAAATTTTTATAAAATTATATTTAGTTCATAATTTCATCTCCAGGCGTTGTTTACAATACAGAGTTGGGTTTTATACACAATTTTGCAGTTTTATACAAAAATCGCGGATAAAACTTGTATAAAACGTATAAAATGTATAACACTTGAATGCGCATGCGCAAACCCGACGAGAATGGAAATTCAAATAAAATTTCATTTTTCAATTATTAACATTTTCATTATATTATTCACTCCCTGGATTCCAACCATTGACATGTCAATGATTCCAACGAACTGTCACTTTACAATTCAATAGGGACCGTGCGTGAAATATAGAGGCAGCACTATAGCCGAAGTAAGCGCTCTCTAGTGTTCTTTTGCCAAACTTGTGGGCCAAAACATTCATTGCAAACAATAAAAAATGTTTTTTTTTTCAGTCTCGTACTTTACTAGAAAAAAAACAAACATTTTTTAGTATGATGACTTAAAATTTTCGAATAAAATATCATTTTTCAACTTCTAAAGTTTCACGAGAAAGCTGAAAAAAATTTCATAAAAAAGTTACGTAAAAAATAAACCAAATTTCAAGAAAAATTTTTTTATAACAAAAAAAAAAAAAAAAAAAAAAAAAAAAATAGAAGCAATCGTCGGCACATCTTGAAATTAGGGGGATAATTGTAGAATTAGTTGAAGTTTTTTTTGAGTTAAAAAAAATTAAAAAAAAAATGGTCGATTTAAAATTAGGGTTTTTTTTTCAAAAAAAACTGAAATATTTCATATATCCGGGCTTCTAAAATAATTTTTGTATTTTTTTCTGAAAACTACGTTAAAAAACAAAATTTTTATAGCCTTGCGGGGTTCCGAAATATCAATTTTAAAATAAGTTATAGTTATTTGAAAAAAAGAGCAGTTTTTTTTTTCAAAAATCCATAACTTTTTTTTAGTTGGGTAAAAAAATTTGAAAAAATTCTTAAAAATGTCTTTTAAGGGGTAGAAAAAAAGATAGGAAATTTTCAGCGAAATCCGCGGGGGTCAGGAAAAAAAAAATTTGACCCAAATATTACTAGATATTTCAGGGGGCGTATATATAATTTTTTTTTTTTCCCATTCACACTCACATTCATACACACATTCACACAGTCTTTTCGACAACTTAGGCCATATAAGACTTTGAAGATAACCTT
>JAKCPI010011429.1:0-12500 GCA_023213315.1 Euborellia annulipes
TATTAAAATATATTTCTTTTTTTTTTTTTTATTACTTTTATTTATGCGACGCACTTTCTCATAACAAAAATAAAGAAATTAGCCATAGACCCGTACATACACTATATATATATATTTGAAAAATTTCGGACGGGCCCGGGCCCCCTTAAACCCCCCCCCCCGTGGAAATATATCCTTGGGGCGTAGTCTTTTAAACTTCATTCATAAAATCCTAATGGAAAACTTTTTTCTTTTGCAGGTTTGTGTTTCTCCAGTGCAATTGTGTTCAGTGTTTAGTGCTCAGTGTTCAACTAGTGCAACCGGCTCAACTGGATCAGCTCTACGAGTGTCAGACAAGCAGCTTCGAGCGACCGTCAACCCCTCAGGAGGTGAATATTTTATACTCTATACATACACTCATAAATTAAAAAATATATAAATGATCTGATTTTAATTTCTTTTTTTTTCTTTTTTGTTACAGATTCCTGAGGGTCAACAGAACAAAGGTATTACGCATGGTGCAAGAATATTAAAGGGGGATTAGATTAGCTTTTTAGGATGTTCTTTTTCAGCTGACAGAAAGAGAGCCTCTTCCGCCGCGGGATTTGATCGTCATCTTAGTCCCCATGGCTTAAGGTGTGATTGCTAAACGAATACAAATTTAATTGTATTCCCTTTATAATTTAGAAAATTTATTTTTACACGTTATATGTAGTTTAAAGATTTAAATCTAGAAGGGCGGAGGGTGCACCATGCCAACGAGCCAACGAGAGGGATTTTTGTTTTTGAACCTGTGGCTTCTCCTCGTGGAGAAACCAACGTGAATACTTTCATTTTAGACCTCTGTTGGATATTCGTTGTCGTTGTTGATGTTGTTGTTGCTATTAGCTTCAGGTGCCTTCTCTAATCTTTTAGCTAATTCGTTTTGTTAGGATGCCTTGATTTGTTGTTTTAATTTAGGATCCAATCAGAGAGCTAAAATGAAAGATATTCTCGTTGATTCCTTCCAAGAACGGTTCATAAAGAGATGCGGTCAGATCTGATTGATTGCCCAGGTTCCAAGTGTTCTTGTGTTTTGAGAAAAGACGTCTTTTGTCCGCGCATTCGGGAGTCTGATGTTTTTGTATCTTTGAGGGTGCGTTTGAGATGGCTCTCTGAGTGAAGCGAGTCAGGGAAGGGTGCAGTTTCTCCAGGAATAGCCTGGAGGTAAAGAATCCTTGAGGCTAGGAACCCGAGGGCTCCACCGATCTGATGGTGGAGACGGGGTTACAAATACTCTCTCTATTGTCTTCGTGTTTTGTGCTAGGCTAGGTAGGATCTCTTCCCCCCCCCCTCGCCCCCTCACTCGCTTGCTTCTAATCCCAAAAATCACGTTCACTCTCACTGATACGATTTCTTCAGACTCCCCGTTTACGGTTTAAAAATATATATATATATTCATCAAATATATATATATATATATAATTTGTATTCGGCAAGCAAGGGATAATTAGCCTAATTATTTAAAACCTTCTTGCTCTTCTTTTTTTATTATTTTCATTTACTACATACACTTTTTGTTGTATTAAATGAAAATAACTTTTTTAGTGTTTATTTTTTATTTAGTGTTTATGTGAGTGTAAAAAAGTGAGAGAAGAGAGAAAATTTGTCAATATTTTTTGGGAAATTAAAGGTAAACATAAAAAATTAGAACACTAATTCAAAATTCTTAAAAATTAACTGATTAGAATTAACGCTAATTTAAATTTTTTTTCAGGTCAGGAATTATAACATGCTTAATAACACAATTGAGACATTTAAATATTTTCCATAAGTAAATAATTATTGTCGGAAAACTAAAAGAGATAATTTTTTTGGTGTTTACTTTTCATTAGTGAATATTTGTGTGAGAGAAGAGAAAAAATCTCGCAAATGAAAGGTAAATAGTACACTAACTTGATATTCTCATAATTAACTGATTAGAGTCAATACTAATTCAATTTTTTTTTAGGACGAATCATTTCCATAAATAAATATTAATATTTATCTAAAAGAGCGAAAGAAGATGTACTAGCTATACATCTGACTTTATAATAAATATATAAAAAGCCAGCGATGCAGAAAGTTGTATTTGACTTCACAGTTCATCGAATCTAATCTTTTCATTTGCCTTTTTCTTTAACCAATGAAGTCAAAATATAAAAGGAGTATTAGAGGAGTGATTGCTGAAAGGTAATTTTTTTAATATTAATAAATTATACATTTAAATAATTTCGATTGAATATTATTAGTTAGAATAAAAATATTTTTCTGATAACTTGTAGATGATCTTCTAAAAAATAGAAAAACATGAATGAAATCTCAGAAAATCGACAATTTCGATCATCAAGCAAAAAAACAGTCCAGAAAAGAATTCTATTATATTTGCCACTCACTCATACATTTTGCAAATTATTTCCTGTGATAAAATTCAAACAAGTCGAGAATTGGAGTTGCTGAAGTTGAATTACTTAGAAGAAAAGAAAATTTCATCCACGTAAAAATGCCAACCTTCAAGAATTGAAATTGACTCATTTGTGTCTGTTACTGGAGGGTGAGATTATCTCGCACCTTTCAATCCCGATGAGGAGATTTCCCGAACACGAAAGAGCTAACATTCCTTAATCCCAGTTCCTTAATCTGCAGCTATTCGCCACCTCATTCAAGAAACTTTTTTATGCTCAGGGGCCCACATCTTGTGGGTACGTGGATGGCGACCACGAGCTCCCCGAGCTGGGACTGGCAATCCTTCTGTTCTTTACATGACTGTTCCTTCCTTCTATATTTTCAACAGGCGTCAGACCATGCGACGGACTGTTCTTTTCCTTCCGGTCGCAAAAAACCCATTCCGCCGACCCCGCACTGCGGGAACAAGGCTAAGAAAGAAGAAGAAGATTCAAGAAACTTTTTTTTCTATAAATCATTTGGACATCAATTTCTAATATTAAAATACTGGTAGATCGAAGAATTTCCTAGAATTTGTTTCTTTTTATTTTCTACCACTTTCAAGATACAGTGAAAAATGCATTTTTTTTAAATGACCACAAGCTGCCAGAGTAAGGCCATTTACTCACTGGATCGAAGGGCTTTAAAAGAAGATGAAGATCATTTTTTGGGGGCTTGGAAGGAACCTCTACGTGGTGCCTCCTATTAACGTTGTCTTATCTAAGGACTCGGCTAATCCTTTCAAACAACAACGAAATACTTCAAACAGAATTGTAAAAAGATGAAATTATAAAGCAGCCCGATAAAAAAATAAAAATTTTGTACATTGTTATAAGCTCAGGCATTCGCTTTATTACCTTAAAATTCTTATAAAATTTATATGAATCTGGTATGACAAGCACAGAACACAACTTTCAATTACCTGTGCGACAATCACACCAGATTTTTTATTACATAATTTCTAAAGGAACCACGAGTGGTTGGATGAGAGGCGCCAAAAATGACCAGGCACGGAGGCGACAACTTAGCCAGGAACGACCCTGACTGATTCAGGGGACCTCAAAACTTATATGCGCCTCTGCTCTCCATAAAATGGTGCCGCCATCGTTTTGAAGTGAGTTGCGATGGTGTCTTTGAGCTCCTCGTCACTTTGAAAGCGCTGCCTCCCCAAGCTTTCATTTCGGGGGTGTCATTTTGAACTCATCATAATAGTTTTTAAAAAATCTTCTACATCAGTATTGTAACTGTTAAGAAATGCCAAAACTGTAGATATTTGGCGGGTTTGGTGGTTATTAGTCAATATTTTTGGGACCTATAATAATAAGTAGGCTAATTATCTTCCCTGTATTCTATAATTACTAAATAATGGAACGTGGATGTAGCTGATATGTTGAATAGGAAAGAGGATGCAGCCAAATAATTGAGCCTCTATTCAGTAATAAACACTCTTTATTGGGACGTTTCGGCTGGGATCAACTATGCCATCTTCAGGTTTCAAAGCTAGAAAATTATAATACATTCATTTTTCTAATTTTTTCTATTAACATCGATATTATAATAATAAATTTTTCATATTAACATCGATATTATAATAATAAATATACTTACAGCATATTTAAATTTATTTATTTAAATAAATCAGATGTTGAAATTTTATAATATTAATAAGCTTGACCTTCATGGTATTTAAAGAAATATTACATTCATTGGACAAAAAATGCAAACAACTTATACAGTGGCGTAGCGAGCTTAACTCGCGCCCGGGGCACAATTCCTTTTTAGCGCCCCCCCCCCCATTCAAAAACCATATTTTGTATGTAAAATATACAAAATTATTATATTACACTGGTACCAAATTTAAAATATATTTTCCAGAAATCAATTATAATAAAATTATCCAGCAATTTTATGTTTTAAGGACCATTTTGCGCCAATTTGTGAGTAGCGCCCGAGGTATGATGACTCCCCTTGCTCCCCCTAGCTACGCCACTGAACTTATATTATTAACTAATGACAACTCTATTTATATATATAAAATCTAAATATGCTGTAAGTATATTTATTATTATAATATCGATGTTAATATGAAAAAAATTAGAAAAATGAATGTATTATAATTTTCTAGCTTTGAAGCAAGGGCGGATCCAGAGGTGTTTCTCGGGGGGGGGGTAATCTGGTGTGACTGGTCGCACAGCACACAATTTTTTTCTTAATTTCGGTAATTTAAAGGCGCATTTTGTACTTGTTTGCCAGAATATAAATACAAATCAAATTTTTAAATATTAATTTTTAAAATTTTATATAAATAAATTTTTTTTCAAATCTAGGAGGGGGTAAATTACCCCCTTTACCCCCCCTTGCTTTGAAGGCTGAAGATGGCAGGGTTGATCCCAGTCGAAACGTCCTAATAAAGAGTGTTTATTACTGAATAGAGGCTCAATTATTTGGTTGCATCCTCTTTCCTATTAAACTCTACTTTATAGACTATCGGAGGTTGAAAAAAAAAAACAACCCTCGTATCTACACCTTATAGAAGCCCTTTTTTGATTAATCACAATAAATAAAAGATATTTTTAAAAAATTCGCTCTATATCTTATAGATAATTAAATTAATAATCATTGTGTTAAAGAATAATTAATTTTTTGCCTTTAATAAATTAGCTGGAACCTTTCAAATAAAATGGAATAAAATGCTTGTTTGTTTTCCTATGGGCAGAACTAACGCCATCTCTTGCCGCTTAGAATAACCATCTTCTGAATCGTCTACTAACGGTTTTTCGAGAAGCAAACCTTTAAGTTATTTCATTCTTTAGATTGATATAGATATCTATTTATATGATAATGATATTCAAACTATTCAATTAATTAATCATGGCCAAACCCGAAATAACAAAATTAGTTCTGGCGATGCCTATAAAAATAATGACAAATCAATTAATTGCCTTGAATCCGTGTGTAGACATAAAATATAATGAAAAAAACTTAAAAAAAAAAATGTTTTTATTTAAGCTTAAAAAATAAAAAAGCCTGGGGCGCTTTAAAGGAGGATCCAAGGCTCTAAGTATATTCAATTACTTAAGATATCAATGCCTTCCTTCCCCCACTCTTTTATTTTAACTCATAAATATTCAATACCTGCATTTTGGGTCGCAGTACGTACGATGTATAGTGAAGGTCAATATTAAGTCCCACCCATGTGTTTTCTAATTGTGATTATTTCATTGTTTTTAAAAAAGAAAATGAAAATCTTTATTGGAAATTTTTATAATTTTTTTGTTATCAAGCAAATACAAAAAAACAATCTGTCCCAATAATCTTTAATTATAAAAATGAATTTATTGTTATTATTAATCACATATTAATTAAGAAATTTTTAAAATAAGCTTAGATGATTTATTTAAAATTCATCTGTCAAATTAGTTCAGCATTTTTGCAATAGATGGCAGGCTAGTTCCCTTTTTGGCCTATATTTATATATTTTTATGCTTTTATAAAAGATACATAATATATAATAACATTTATAAAGTATTTATTGTTAAAAGATCAATGAAAATCAACCAAATGCATTAAATATTATTAGCTACCATTCTGACATCTCTTGGCAAATTTTTGAATTACTTGATTTTTTGGGCATACTTTTTATGACACACAACGCCCTCTTATCGGGAAAAACATGCGTAACGCTCTTATTCCCCCTTAAGGCGGAATATATGTAGGCTAATACTATATCGGCTGTTAGACTAGCCTGCCATCTATTGCAAGAATGCTGAACTAATTTGACAGTTGAATTTTAAATAAATCATTTAAGCTTATTTTAAAAATTTCTTAATTAATATGTGATTAATAATAACAATAAATTCATTTTTAAATTTAAAAAAATTAAAGATTATTGGGACAGATTGTTTTTTTTTGTATTTGCTTGATAACAAAAAAATTAATTACGATAATTTTTTAATAAGTCTTTAAAAAAATTATAGCTCGATGTCCCAATAATCTCTTATGAATTTAATTCATTTAAAAAAAACCGCATTGAAAAATTCCTTATAATAGTCTAGTTTTTTTTTAAAGTACGTTTAGACGTCGCTCCTGAACCCCCTTAATTACTAATTCGCTGATTTCTCTTTCTCTTAATAATTTATCGACGTTCCACATGCTGGTTTTCCAAGACCACCTACCAGAATTCCTCCGTTCTTGGTTGTTTTTGCTGTGAAGGCCCTACGGGGGGCAAGTGCCCCCTCGAACCCACCCAAATTTTTTTGTTTCTCTGTTGATATACCCTATATGTATAAATGGTATTATTGCCCACCTCCCCCCCCCCCCCCTGTTAATCACACCATATATTTTTATTCTAACCGCTACTGAATAGGATTATGGATTATGAAAATGAAAATGAACACAAAAATTTAAAGATATTGATAAAAATTTACATTTTTCATTCATTTTTCAACGTTCATAGATATGTATGTATTTTACATAGATGTATATAGGAATAATAAATTTTATATACATTTATATAATAATAATACATTCGTATATTATTTTATTTTATTTAATCATATAATGGTAATAATTTAAGGCACATTGAGTATCCGCCGCGAAAGCGATCGACGGAAAATTTTCTTTTTTTTTTTTTTTTTTTGTTGCTGGTTTACACAAAAAAATCACCATAAAAATAACAAACACAAAAAAAAAACAAAAGACACACCAGCAGGAATATATAAACATCATTCATCATTCATCATGAGCGCTAATCACTAAAATTATTTCATGTCTCTTTCTCTCTGGCCCCAAAAAACAAAAAAAAAAAAAAATAAAACAATTTTGGCCAGAATAAATACATTCAATTAGCAATATTTACAAAGAAAGTTACCGAATTCACTTAGAAAATAATCAACAAAAATTGGAATGTTATCTTGTTTAAGTACAGCATCGTCATACAAAAAAAAAACAAAAAACAAATCTTACAAGAGATGCCGCCATTTGAAATGAAATTTTTGTGTTTTGAGATGAAAGGGCGATGGTTATATAACAATGGGATTTAGGCCCGGTTGCTTCACTTCTAGTCAACTAACAATCTTATCGATATAGTAAACAAAAAAAAAAAAAACTCCTAAAAAAGAATTTTATCACATATAATTAACTTTCTGAGGTATAAGGAGAGATGTGAAGTTAAAAATTAATTAATTCCAAAACATATGCGGGCAAAATTATTTCTTTTATCAGACTGACGTTTCGGTCTTCTTCATTTTGGCTGCATATGTCTTGGAATTAATTAATTTTTAACTCCTTTATAATACTTGTAGCCACATCGGACAAAAAACAAGGCTTGTGTTTCTAATTTCACCTCTTAGTTAAGCCTTTGGGTCTTAGCTTGTTAACTACAACCTGGGCTCTTATTTAATTATATGATTAGCTTAACTAGATATGAAATGGCTCGAAAGTCAGTTTATCCGACGGATAGCTAGTTAATTAGAACTGAAGCAACCGGCCCTCAAATTTCTTTTAATAATTCTATTTATTTTAGCAAAGAATTGTTTGTTTTATGCTGTAATTGGATTAATTTTGTTGGAAACAGACCTCTGACTTATTATAAAACAAATTGTAATGAATTATAGTCGAAACGTAAAAGTGTAATTAAAATAAATTGATGTTTTATGGCTGTGGAGATTTACTCAGGAATTCGCAGTGACTTTGCAGCCAAGGAGATTAAATAAAAAAATCTTTTATTTAATTTTTATTCGCCGACGTTTCGGTCGCCAATCACGACCTTCATCAAGGCGGCGAATAAAAATTAAATAAAAGATTTTTTTATTTAATCTCCTTGGCTGCAAAGTCACTGCGAATTCCTGTGTAATTAAAATATTTCCAAAAACTCAAATACTGCGCTTTTTCTAGATATAAATACAAATAGCGCATTTTAAATCCCTTTTGTAGATTTAAGCAATTGAGAGGGTTGAAATTTTAAGATTTTCTTTTAGGCGTAAAAAGTATATTTTTTGGCTTTTAGATTCCAATTCCTGTAAAATCTCAGATTATAATTCACATATAAAGTGGAAATAAAAAGCTTCTCGAAATATAACCATCTCCTACACCAAATTCTTTTCCATTAGATTCCTTTCAGAGCTACTTAATTTGTGGGTGGTATTTTTGTGACATTCTAAAACTAATTCCTATTACAATATACATTAAATTCCTCAAATATAATGTTTTCCGTCATTTCAACTTTTTATTGGGGGGGGGGGGGGGGCAAACCTTTTTTTTTCTTAAAATTTACTTACAAATAGGTACTCAAATTTTGCCAAAAGTTATTTAATTAAATTAATTGTACAGTTTGTATATTCGTAGATATATTTTGAAATATTTTATTTAAAGAATAATATAAAATTTTATAAAAATGACGCCTCTGCATAAATAAGTCTTTTACCTGCTATAGACAAGAAATCTCTAGACGCTTAAAGGAAATCTGTGAATTATAATTTGAGCATTTTAAGCAAAAAGACGAAAATTTTAAAATTTCAAACCCTCTCAAGCTTAAAGTTATTATACAATTTGACTCATTAATTAAATTATCCAAGATCCATATAAAAATAAAACAAAAAAAAGATCTAATTCATCATCGACGCCTTCTTGCTTGCGTGAGCTGGTTATAATTCATCATAGTTTTCTCAATTTCGCTAAGCGATAGATGATGGCTCGATATAATGATAATTTAAGTGATCATCAAAGACAATGTGGAGGAAGGCCGTAATACAGATTGAAGACGAAATAAAACAAGACTTCGAATTATTCAATTTTCCTCTGTCGACGTTTCGGGGACTAAACGTCACCTATCTTCAGGACAAAGGTGTTAAAAAATTCTTAGCTCTGCCTCCTTCAGTTGTTAATGCAGCATTAACTCTCAGGATATGTACACGCAGAGGAATTAGTATAGTATAAAATATACTAACATTCTAACTTACCTAACAACTGAAGGAGGCAGAGCTAAGAATTTTTTAACACCTTTGTCCTGAAGACGGGTGGCGTTTAGTCCCCGAAACGTCGACAGAGGAAAATTAAATAATTCGGGCCGTTGTTTTATTTCGTCTTCAATTAAGAGATCATGTTAATAGTCAATTTAAGGGATTTAAAATCCGCTATTATTATTTATACCTATGATACACACAGGATTTGATTTTTTTGGAAATATTTTAATAACACTTTCGACTTCACCAGCTCACTTTATTTAAAAGCACTATTATAAATTCGCCATGTCAAGTGAAGCAGACAAATTTTGTTGTTTGATTGTGCTCTAATTAAGATCTGATGAAGAGAGGATTTATTTATTGTTTGTCAACAAAATTTTAGTTTTCTATTAAAATTCATGGCTGTCACTTTCAAATTAAAAGTCTCTCTATTCGCATTTTATTTCCAATAATATTGACTTTGTTAAATAAAACAAAATATATATATATATATTGACATTGTTGTATAGAATTTCTTTGTAAATTTTCAACAATTCAATTGCTTTCTTCATCGCCTTTTACCCTCTAAACACATTCCTTCAGATAAACTCAAATTTTATTTCATTTGGCATTTTTTTTAGCATCTTTTTGTTTAGAAAGGTAACATTCCTTCTTTTATAGTCCATTAGTTAATATTTATATTTATTGTTATTTAATTTTAGACAAATAAAAAATATTTCTCAAAATTGCCCATTTTCTTAAACAAATTTGAGCTTATTCATATTCCATATATTTATTTTTCTATTTCTTTTTTTTTTTCTTTTTTATTTTCGGAATGTCTTAGTTTTTATTTATTTATATAATATGATATAGTGAGATAGATATATATATATATATTTATTTATATAATAATATAGATATGTTGGAAACATAAAAAAAAAATAAAAATAAAATCGATGTCGCCAATATAATATTCTCTAGTAAAATAGTAAAAGTGTATATCATTAGGAAGATTGAGGAATGAGGGGGTTGATTTCCGAACAAAAATGTCAATCAATAAAAATATAATAGATATTAAATAGAAAAAAAATTGATATGATATTTCGGTCGAAGAAAATTATTGAATTCTTCCCTTCTTTTTTATAGTAGTAGATAAGATATATACAAATCATTAGTAGATGCCAAAAGGGTTAAAGGACCTTAATTGGCAAGGACTCTTACCAAATTTGGGGTTAAATATCTTGAAAATTCCATTTAATACAATCTAATTCAATGCGACGTTCATATCGGAATTATTTATCTTGATGAATCTTTGTTGTTTATTTACTATTTATATATATGATAATATACATTTCTACATCCCTTTAAATTCCGTCCTATAATAATGTATTCTTTGCTCTTTCAAGTTCTATGGTACTCGTTTAGAATTATATCGATAATTCAACTCAGATATCCTATCTAACTTTGAGCAAGTTTTATTTTGTTTTATGACCCTTCAAAAGTTTTCACGTCTGGGGGGATTCTAATTAATAAATTTCCATAAAAAATTTAATGATATGTCTATTAATGATATATTATTTATAAATTTTCAATCCGGAAACATTCTAACCCCAAATACAGAACCTTATTTAGTAAAAAGAAAAATCTTATCAGGTACTTGGATTATTATTAAATAAATAAAATTAAAAATACTTCGATGTGCTTATTTATGGCTGGACAATGGAAAGAAAATTAATTAACTAAAAGAGTAGGGATTAAAATCTAAACATCTTATTATATAATTCTTATTCTTCTGTATTTATTTGGACCCTGTTACGCATTGGTGTGTCGGCGCCAGCTACCGAGTTTTGAGAAAATTAACATTAAAGTTTTTTGTTTTCATTGGATTATACATGTATATAATTTTTTTTTTTTTTGTCAATTGTGCAAGTAACCTAAATAGAAATTTTTTTTAGGACATATTTCATAATACTGCATTTGGAACAATATTCCGTGCTTAACTCCAATTTTTAATTTTTTGGCGCTTGACACACTAATGCATAACAGGGTCCATTTATTAACAATAAATTGTTTTTAATAAGGAGCCTAAGCCTTCAGTATGGCTGGGGGGGGGGAGGGGGAGGGGAAGAGAACAAACAAGTTTTTTTTTGTATTTCCCAAAATATCCTTTAGCAAAAAGATTTCTTTAGAAAATATATAATTGAAATGGTAGCCACCCAAGGGCGGATTCAAGGGGGGTAACAGAGGTAATCCCCTCCCCTGGAGCTGCTTAGAAGAATATATAATCTGATGTCTCGCCTTTTGCTATTTTCCATTTCCATCTTAAGAAGAATTCTTTCTATTTATTTTCTTCGACCAATTTATTATTGATAATTTTTATTCTTTTCAAATACCCCCACAATTGATTGATATGGAATAGAAATAAACTTCAAAAAAATGATGTGGAGAGATATGATTCATTTCATTTTTTTTTTTTTTTTTGATATCAAATTGACGACTTAAGTACACAATACTTCTATTCGATTTTTTTTTCTCTTTTGTAAAAATATAAATATATCTTAAAAAAAATGAATTTTTTTTTTTGATATGAATTTGTTGAGTCTCTCTCTTCGCCATGTTGATATTGAAATAAATTTGATTCGACCAAGAAGGGTTTTTTTTTATATAAACAAGCCCTTATTGTCACTGCACTAAAAGATCTTTAAAAAAAAAAAAATTCGTAGATATTTTTATATATATAATAGATGATATGTCCATGATGAGAAATAACGTTTTTAGGAGGAATCAAAAGGGGTGGGTGGGGAGGAGGCTAGATATGCAATGATCGATATGGTCGGATCACCTTGGGGATTTCAGTTCAGTTTTTATATATTTAAATGATACACGTCAGTTGTGTTTTTCTTCTTCTTTTACGACGAACGACGACGACAGCTGAAGCGAAGGTGCGCGCGCTGAAGGGGTGAAGGGAGGTTTTTTCTTTTTTTCAATTTTTGTCCCTTCCGAATAATCCGGCTATATTTATGGCTCGAAATGTAGAGTCTCGTCGAACCAACTGAAAGGAAAACACAAATCAATATTTACATTTCTCTCATCTTGAGTATTATTTAAAATAAAATT
>JAKCPI010011430.1:0-15887 GCA_023213315.1 Euborellia annulipes
AAAACAAGTTTCGGTTTCGGTTACGGCTGAAAATCTTGTTTCGGTCGAACCCTACCTGGGTATACCTTCTAAAAATTTTATTCATCTAGCGACAATTTTTTCTGGTTTTTCAGGGCGTTTAGTGAAATGAAAATTTTTAAGTATGATCAGGATGGCAGACAGGGATGAAATTAGACAAAAACGATAGTTAATTTTTATCCAATTTTTTATTCAATTGCCTACATTTCGGATGAAAATTGCGTCCTTCTTTAGGGCTTATGAATAATGAAACAAACATGTATAATAAAAATCACAAAAGTTTGAATCCATTTTTAGACTTATATGTTTATTTCATTAATCATAGGTACTGGGGAAGGACGCGATTTGTGTCCGAAAATCGGGAATTGAATAAAAATAAAATTGGATAAAAATAGACTATGGTTGTTGTCTTTTTGCAATAATCATAATGGTTGTTGTCTAATTCCATATCTGGCTGTCTCTCTGCTCAGACTCATTAATTATACAGCTACTACCACACCTCTATTGAAAATTTTTTATCTATATATATATATATAGTAAAAGGAACCTTTATTTTCTTTATAATTCCATTTGTATATAGCCAGGAAATAATATGCATTGATTATAGAGAATAGAAAATATTTATGATATAATGATGGAATATAGGGCTACCATACTCAAAAATCTTTTTTTTTCAGTCGTATGTAACTTCTGATGATTGGATAATAACCCGAAATATATCGAGTTAGAAATTCAAATATTTATTTCATTTACAACCCAGTGAAACCTCACAAATACAGTCTATTAAATAATTTCATTTATTATATAAATTTTTTTAATTAAATAATTTTTCAGATTTCTTCCAGTAATGAGTTGGTCAAGGCAAAATTTTTTACTCAAAATAAAAAGTTACAAAGATCATAAAATGAGTTAGGTAGAGAAAAATAGATTGGTGGGGTTGTCGTCAAAGAGGCGTGGAAAACGAACGAACGGGGAGAGAGAAATGTTGTCAAATGGAAACGTTGTCCCCGCTTCGCGGGAAATCGACGTCCCGCGGTTAATTATATACGGGAAATTGAACCCATCCCTCTCAAGGGATTTTTTTTTTACTTGACAGAATATCGAATTTTAAAACTTGGCGAGTTATTACTTTCTTAAATTGACGAAAATAATGATATTAAAAATAACTTTGTTAATTGTTAATGTCATACTTTAAAAGTTACTTTAAAGATATTAAAAAAAAAAATACAAATAATCGAATGAAGAAGCGGAGGCTAAATAAATATACTTGAATTTACCACTCAAGACAGGAAGCGAACTAATGTTCCTTGTATCATGAAACACATGACAAGTCTGCTCCAAGGGAAAAGAAAAGAAAAGAAATTTCACTTTGATTGCCTGAAGTTAGGCAACCAAATTGACCAACTCACTTCGCGTCTCGGGGTGCTAATTTTGGGAGATTCCAGCGGCCACAATTTTGAAGCTATCAACCTCAAATTTTTTTTAAATTAAAGCTATTTAAAATATCTACAACTTATAGAAGCCCTTTTTTTGATTTTCAAAAAAATAATTTTTTTTTTAGATTAATCGCATTAAATAAAAGATATTTTTAAAAAATTCGTTCTATATCTTATAGATAATTAAATTAGTAATCTTTGTGTTAAAAAATAATTAATTTTCTACCCTTAATTAATTAGCTGGAATCTCTCAAATGAAATGGAATAAATCCCTTGTATTCCTATGGGAAAAACTAACGCCATCTCTTGCCGCCTAGAGTAACTCGGTAGCGAATCGTCTTCTAACGACTTTTCGAGACGTGCACCTTAATTGCTCTAAAGCAGATTTTACTTAACATACTAAAGTTGCATACTTTCTAACACTTTACTAGAATTAAATATAAATTTTTAAATTTTACATGTTTAAAAAAAATACTTAACGACTTGACTTTTTCAGATATCGAATTTTATATTCGAAGGGCAGTTGCATCGCAGAAAAAAAAAACCATCGGCAATGCTAAAAGTGAATTTGGATAAAATTTATCTTTCCTCTCTGTTTCACATGCTATTGGAATTCAACTCCATAAGGAAAGATAAAAGCAAACAGAGAAAGAATTATTATTTGCTTGCTTCTCGTTATTTTGCATATTCAAATAAAGTTGTTTATCCTATGTATTTTTTTTCCAATTAAGCAAATGATTCATTTAATTTTTAAAAAACCTTTAAAAAAAATAAAAAAAAAAAAAATATAATAAAGCTTTAATTTTTTTTTTGTTTTATTTGAGCAAAGATTAAAATTTGAATTTTTATCCTAGATTTATATAATTGAGTGTTTTATTCGTTTATTTTTTTTATATGAAAATAAATTTAGGATTTCTTTTTGTTTTATATTTTTTTGTCATCTAATTTTGTAAAATTCCCTATGATGTAGGCTACAGCAGAGGCGCAAATACATTAATTGGCAGGTACAAAAATGTTGCCCCCTCCCCCTAAAAAAATATTTAAAATAAATATTCGTTAATATAGAATTCCAAGAAATTAAAATTGAAATACATTTTATTATTTAGTGGTGCCTCAAACGGCTTAAAATTTAGAGAAACCGAATTTTTACTGTTTCTTAAATTTTGGAAATCCTTAAATTAATACAATTTTTCCGATCCCTGAGTGAAAAAAAAAACCCTATATTTACGATATTCTATTGTTCTTCAACTTTCCAATAATCATTCATTGTTGAAAATCTATTAATTTTATGAGGATGTGGCATAAGGGCAGCCAAGGCGAAAAATAAAATAAAAATCTATTTTTTGTCGATGTTTCGAGTGCCGATCATCAGAACAAAAATGATGTCAAGTTAGTTGAAAAAAACGTTGCTACACTGCCATGTCAACTAACCTGACAACTTGACATAATTTTTGTCCTGATGAAGAGTGCGATCGGCACTCGAAACGTCGACAAAAAATGGATTTTATCTTATTTTTCGCCTTGGCTGCCCCTAATTGTAATAATACTAAATAAGCTCTAACTTCTAAGGCATTTACCAAAAAATTTTCTTATAAGCTTACATGTATTTATACTTGACTCAGATTGTACTGAAACTGGAATACTCTTACGTATTTCTTGCCTGAAACGGGATGCGAACCATGACTTTAGGATTTTTTCAAAATTACCACCATACGGATTTCTGATTTTATTCTAATTATATTAAAGAATAGTTATAGATAGTAAAATGACTATTGAGTTTATTATTTTCTAAGTAATTGCAAATTCCTGTACTGAATATAATATAAAATTTCCATTTTATGTGGTGATTTAAATAAAGAATGTAGAGAACTCCAAGGAGCATAAATTCTTGTCTGTTCTATTTATGTTGTTGGTTGTTTGGCTAATTGAATACCTAAATAGCCTATTAGTCAGTTTAAGATACCGCAAACTAAATTAATCCTATATGAAGTTTTCTATAAATTATCAACCAAGCAATTTACCTACCATGAGTCATAAGATAAATCTTTGTTTTTTCAAAAAAATATTCAATATATAATTTTATTTATTTAATCATTTTTCCCAAAGTATTTGAATTAGTTTGCATAAAATATTTGCGTTGTGTTGTTGAAATTCCAATAATTATTTTCACCGTTGGGTTTTAAAATATGTGTAAATTTCATTATTTCCTGATATATTTAAATATAGTGCTCAATATATAGATATATATCTATTTAATAAAATAAAATTTTACCATGGGCGTAGCCAGACTTCTTGTTAGGGGGGCCAACCCCCTCGTTAGGGCGAAAGAGGGGGGTTTGCAATTAATATATACATAGAGTGTATTAATTATTTACTTAAATAAAAAAAAAAAATTAAATTAATGTAATGAATTGGGGTGTTAAAAAAAAATTTCCAATGGGAAAAAAAAAATATATATAGATCTATATATATATATTTTTTAATCTTAAGGAAATGGATTTGCAGCCAAAGGAGAATAAAAAAATTATTTAGTTTCTTTCGGTCGACGTTTCGGACGCCAATCGCGTCCTTCCTCGGGACCAAAGATTGTTAGAAAGCACACATAGATTTTTGTTGTGGCATACATAAAATATTTGAACAATATTGATAATGGCATCTTTTATGTATAGGGAAGAGCTCTCTGTGCGTTATTTTTTTCCAATTCAATTGGAAAAAAAATAACGCACAGAGAGCTCTTCCCTTATACATAAAAGATGCCATTATCAATATTGTTCAAATATTTTATGTATGCCACAACAAAATCTATGTGTGCTTTCTAACAATCTTTGGTCCCGAGGAAGGACGCGATTGGCGTCCGAAACGTCGACCGAAAGAAACTAAATAATTTTTTTTTATTCCCCTTGGCTGCAAATCCATTTCCTTAAGATTAATAAATAACAGCCATTCTACACTTTTATTATATATTTTTTTTTTATTTTTTAGGACCAGCCAGGGGGGGCAACGGCCCCTCCCTGCCTCCCCCTGGCTACGCCCATGAATTTTACTAAAATATTATTCGGTTATTAAACCTTTATCAAAATTTATATGCTATTAAAATATTCATGATAATAAAATATTAAATATTTATTTCCACACAAATATTTTTTTTTTATATTAATTCTAGTCAGTTTTTGTTTTACAGGCTATTTGTACTTAATAAATATTTAAATTATACACGATAATATTTTATAAAATATGAATTGATGCCAAAGATACACAAATTTTTTTAAATTTAAACTATCAACAGTAGGCTGCCCCCGGGTGTGGCGTAGTAGGTAGCGTGCCTCCCTCCTATACCAAACGTCGCGGGTTCGGACCCAGGCAGTCCGATGATTTTATTTAAGCCATTTGGATACCAGATGGCTTAAATAGAAATGCCTGAACCTACAATAGATAATTTATATTACAACGGTTATCGTAAAAGTCTTAAATGGCCTAAGTTGCCGAAAAGACTGTGTGAATGTGTGTGTGAGTGTGAGTGTGAATGAGAAAAAAGTGTGAATGTTTAAAAAAAAAAAAAAAAAAAATCAACAGTAGGCTCTAGTTGAAACATTAAGAAATTAAAAGTGTAAAACACTAGTTTTTTTAAAATTGACTATTCAAAGAAACACTAGGATATTAGTTTCAAAGATTATTAAAAAGTTATATTTTTAACACTTAACGCACAATTCGACACAAGCGTTCAGAAGTGATTTAACAACTTTTTTCTCCACTGTTTCTAACGGAATTGATTAATCTTTTTTAATTTTTTAAAAATAATTTTGGTAATTTGAATACTTCATTTATCAAGATAAAGTCTTTAAAAATTAATTTTGATTGTTTTTAATTGCGTAGATCCGCACACAGTTACAGTTACTTGTTATTTGATAATAGTCCGTAGCAGTTTTTGATTCTTGTACTCTACTAGGGATTTTTTTTTTTTTATTAGGGGTGACCCTACTCTACTAGGGATTAGAGCTTCACAACACATCTCAAATGACAAGAGAAAAAGTTCTCTTTATCGTGCCAAATATCCCAAAATTTAATGTCGATAAAAACTAACGGATGAAACGTGTCAAAAAACTGTTTTTTTAAGTAAAATAAAAAACGGTTTTCGAATTTTAATATTTTTTCTTAGAGGCCATTCATTAATTACATAAGGGTCTTGAGGGGGATGGGGTTAAGAAAATCTCTACATGTCCTTATGTAGGAGGGAGGGTGGTAAAACTTATTCTTACGTAATACTCTTTGAATCAAAATTCAATACAAAGAATCTAATTTCATTTTGGATTCCCAATAGTTTCCTTTATTTTATAATTTAAATTCTATTTTAATAATTATTATTGCTTATTGAAAAAAACAAAAAACAAATAACTGATAAAATTTTTAAATATTTTAATTGTTATCCATCTTTCATTCTACAGAAAAATTTATAGTGCATTTTCCCGTGTATTAATTGCATTTTTATTACTTGAAAAATAGAAAACGAGATAAAGTCTTACGTAAGAAAAGGGAATGTTGGAGAAATCTTATGTATACTTACAGGGGGTGGGGGGGGGGTCAAAAATGACTAAAATTGTCCTTACGTAATTAATGAATGGCCCCTTAAAAACGAGTTTTTTGAAGTCGGTTTTTGAAAACCGACAAGCCCTAGGTGATACATACAAAAAATTAAATTAATATTCATATAAATAAATACGTAGTTCGATTTTCTTATAAATTCCCCTGACTAATTTGATAGGAATATAATTAATTGCCGATAAAATATGATGCTGTGAAGGAAAAAAAAATTCCATTTTTTATTATACACAGGCTTATAGACGATTGTGAAGTTATTTAAGGCAACCAGTTTGCATATTTATGACTAGTGCCTTGACATAATTACTGAAATGGGCATCGTATAATTTTCCAAAGGAGATGTCATTTTTTTTTCTTTTTCTTTTTCTCTCTTTAGGCCCCCGAAGGGTTTTGGGATGTTTTCTGAGGGTGGAGTTTCATTTCTCGAAGGGAGGTTCCAAGGGTGCAGACCATTTTAATTTAAGCGTCTGTGTAATTGATGAGACACAAAAGAACAAGCCAGAAGGGCCGGAGAGGCCTCGGGGGTGAAGGGCTGTGATTGAGCGAGCGAAAAACACGGCCAGGTTTTAGATAGGGGGAGAAAAAGGGATGGGAGGATCCACACCCACACACGACCAATTCAAAGAACACTTGCCTGCCTTGTTGTTGTTGTTGGTTTTTTTTATTTATTTTACACCCTCCGATTACTAATTAGTACTTGTTTACGAAAATATTCCAAAAAACGACTTTAATTTCAAATGTCATATTTATTAAATGAAAATGTTTTTACTTTTAATGGAATTTCTAGTTGATTAATAGGTGAACTAGGTTATTTATAAAATCTTAATAATCCATTGTTCCTTTCTATAAAAGAAACTATTTATTATTTTTTAAATTTATGTTAATTATTTCATTATTTTTCTCATATTTTTCTTATTGGTTTTTATTATTTCAAGCTTAGAAATAAATCTCTACTTTACATATACCTCTCAATATGTCATACAGCGAAGAAGGAGGGAAAGCAAAACATCAGTAAAGTACTAGTACCGTACTTTTTGGCCGATTTTGTTCAAAAGCTTATTTCCACCCCTTGAAGAGGTGCCTAACTCAAATATCAAATGTCAACCTCCTAGCTCTTTTCTCCTGATATTTCGCAATACTTTCTCTGTCGCCCTAGGGGCTTGGTGAAGAGGTTAGCGTGCTAACTTCGTATACCAAACGTCGCGGGTTCGGACCCCAGGCAGTCCGATGATTTTATTTAAGACAATTGGATACCAAATGGCTTAAATAAGAATGCCTGGACCCTATATATGTATATTAAATCAATAACGGTTATCGTAAATGTCTTATATGGCCTGAGTTGCCGAAAAGACAGTGTGAATGTGTGTGTGAGGTGTGTTATTGAGAAAAAAGTGTGAATGTTTTTTTTTATAAAAAAAAAAAAACTTTCTCTGTATATATTTCATACATAGAGAACTAGAAAGTAAAAATTATGGAAAATTTTGAATTAATAAGAAAAAAAGGGTCAAACAAAGTATTTCACAAAAATCCAAGAGTAGTCTGTTAAAATTAAAAGAAAAAAAACAGATGGCGTTAAGTTGAAATAAAGCGATTTTGAAAAAAAAAAATAATTATAAAAAGTTCAAAATATTTAAATTTCATCTTAGCTTAGGTACAGTATTATTTTAAAAATTTTATTAAATTTTATTGGCTCCCATTTTATGTTATTAAACAATTAGAAGGGTTACCGTAAAAAAGAACATCTTGTAAAATAATAATAAGAATATCAAAAAAATATAATAAAATTTACATTTGGGAAAAATTAAATTACAATAATTATCTCGATTTTACTGAATAAAAAATTTTTTTATTCAAATCATAATATCCTCTAATATTATAAAAATTTTATAACTTCTTGATTTTTTTTTATCTTTCATCTCATTTCTTTAGGGCAAATCGTATGTTTTAAAGTTTACTTTAATAGTCCTAAATAAGCTACCGGCTGTTTGTTTTTATGATATTTTTAAAAGAGTGCACTTCGTGTAAGCCAGAAGCCCAAAATTTAATGGACATCCATATAATTTGAAATTTCATTATTTTTTTTAGTTCCAGAAGGGAATAACAAATAAATTTTTCAACTAATTATATTAATTTTCATATTTAAATAAATAAAAATTTTTTTGGAGATACCAGAGGGTTTAAAGAAAACTCAGTTTCAAATCGATCATCTAGCAAAAAATTTACAACTCTATTAAAGATGGGACGAAAACTGGAATGAGCATGAGTATAAGAAAGTTAGCCTTTTCCCTGGAGTATTAGGCTCTGACACTTTGAAGGGAGATTAATTTTTGTATTCGTTTTCTTTTTAAAGAAAGACCCCCCCCCCCTCAGCACCAGATAAGAGATAAGAAATGTCATCTTAAAATCTTAAGTCAAGAAAGAAATTAAAAACATTTTACAGAAAAGGTAGCAGTGGTTACTTAGAGACAACTTTTCAAGTCATTTAAAAATGTAAACTTTTATACAGAGTGATTGAATATGTTTGGATAGCGAGGCAGGTCTATTGTTAACATCTTTATTTAAATTTGGGATCGAAACGTTAGCCGTGGGCTGATAATCAATAAAGAAAATACACTGGCTGCATTTCCTTCTTTTCTTACTAAATAAATTTTTGTAAGCAAGAAACAATGTCTTTTTATTTGAAAATTAAGAATTTACTTTAGCAGGTGTTTTTTTGTAACATAAAAAAATTATATAGGCCTGTAACATATGCCGTCAGGACAAAAGAGATTACTTCTTAATTAACATGTGAGTTTTTTATGGCAATAAATGCAAAATAGCTTTTTTCTCAAAATAACAATTACTTTCAGCCCTCCATTATAATTTAAAAAAATATTATACCATTGGTAAGTTGAAATAATATGTGTGCCTTTTTTTTAATTTTTTATAAGAATTTTTAAAAAATCAAGATTTCATTGATTAGGCCTATTTAACAAAACATTTATTTTATCATTTTTTTCTAGTCCCCTATCAAAAAATAATCTTTTATTAAATAAACTTTTTTAAAAGTTTATCTTGAAGAAAACTTTTTCTAATAAAACAAATAAGTACTCTTTTATTTATTTTTTTTTTATTAAATTTACAAGAAATATTCTGATAGGGATACTTACGTCCGAGTGACTAGATATTATTTAAAAGTAAGCTACTTTATTCTTAGAAATTTTTCAAGTTTTCCTAAGTATATTTAATTTAATAAAGCTATAAATAATGATAATTCAAACAACGTCTATTGCAAAAAATTTTAATTTCGATTTGGTATGTAGTTCCAATATTCTATTGTATTTTTTTCCTATATTTGAAGAATGATTTGTAATTTCACAAAAAGTTATTCATAAGAAAAAAAAACATTTTGTTGCAGACCATTTGTTGTTTTCAAAATAATTTTCTGACTCCAGGGTCCTCTTAAGATAAAATCAGCATTGTGTTCAGCTGTCGGTCGAGAGACCAGAGTGCTCGTAACAATTTTATCACCGAAATCGTAAAAAAAAATAAATATAGGGTAAGAGGGCAATATCAGTTTAAAGAGAGAACGAAAAAGAAGAAAAACAACCTGAATCTTTCATCTTTCGAATACTATGTTGTTTGTACTAAGTATAAAAAAAGAAAAGTAAAATATTGCACGCTGGTTGCGTATTTATTCTATACTTACTTTTGAAAATTATTAAAATGATTTAAATATGAATATATAATGTTTTAAGTTATTTTAAAATAAAAATTTTCTAAACTAGAAAAAAAAGAACCCTGGAGTCAGAAAATTATTAAAATTTTGTAAAAAAAATCTAGTGTGACTGGTCGCACTAGATTTTTTGTGTATTTAGTTTCCAAAAGTATGGTACATTTAAATTCAATTCATAAACATGGAAGAATATTTATATTTTGTTACCATGGCAACCATTTCTTTCCCTTGAAGTACAAGAGTGTGCTTCAAACAATTTTGATGGCAAAATGAGAATATACATTTTAAAGAGGATCTAAAGAATTTAAGGTGAGGGTTTCAAGTGAAACATTTTGAACAAAGGTTGTATTTATATGGGTTTCACGAGGGTAAATACCTTTTACCCTCGTGAAACCCATATAAATACAACCTTTGATCTAAAAAATAATTGATTTTTGAATTCTAATCAAAATCGTTAGAGCCAATTTTGAGAAAGTCGAAAAAAACTGAAAAAGTATTAATACATCAGTAGGCCCTAAAGTAGTACTAGTATTCTTTGGCAATTTTGTTCAAAAGCTTATTTTCACTCTCCAGGTAAACACACAGACAGACAGGCCATGTTGCGAAATGTTGGATTCAGGGGGCCTCAAAACGTGTATCCATCAAAATCTCGACATCGAATTTTTGACATAAATCCCATACTTGCTGTGTAATTATTAACATATATAGGTAAGAAAAAGTAAAAATTGGGTATTTTGCACTAACTCAAAAGTTTTTTTATTTCTCAGTCCCAGCCCCTTTTGCAATTGAAGGATAAATTTCAAATTTTATTCAAATCGCTTGAAAACTTATTTTAGATAATACCCCCGGAAGTATTAATACTACCTTTTTTAGACAGATGAACAAAGCGCAGTTTTTTAGAAAACAAAAAAAAAAGGCATTTTTTTAACTATGAACTCTTCTAAAAGTAATTTCTCTTTAATGATCATAGTCCATGGCCCCGGGCCCATTTTTACAAGTTATTACTATCAAGCTAATTTTCCGTGAGTAGCTTTATTTTGATGAGACGACAAACTTTTTCTCTTACAACAATTCTTGATTGTGGTAGCTAACAGGAGTAGCAGGGATATAATATTTCAATTTGACGATTCTCAAAAATTTATTATTATTTATGGGTTTTTTTCATTAAATCTTAAGAAAATTATTAACATTATTAAAAAAAAAAAAATATTTGTCCTACAAAATATATGGTTTGATCTAAGAGTCTTCCACTTCCAACATGTACATATTCGAAGTGGAAGACTCTGATCAAACCATATATTTTGTAGGTCAAATATTTTTTTTCAATAATGTTACACTTTATCAATATAATAAATTTTTGCTCGTGACAAATATTTTAATTAAAGAAAAAATTTCATTTTTCCTACTAATCATTGATTTGTAATTAATATGTTGCAAGAGCCTCTGCTTCAAATGGAGAAATTATTTATAAAATGTCGTTTAAATTTAAATTGAATTTTCAAATGATATTTAAATCGAAAACGTTCTTTTTCGTTTCTGATCCTCAAGTCCTACTTAATAGATGTTAGTACAATGTGTTTGTTCGGCGCAGTCTGTTTTTGACGGGTAATTAAGTTAGTATTATATAAGCCGATATGTATAAAATGGATGTTCTACCAGCAGAAAGCCGTCGCTTTTCAAATCTATAATGCGTATTCGAATGGAGTGTAGAGTGAGTGAGTGAGTGAGTGGGGGTGGGGGGGGGGGGTGAGTGGGTTTCGAGATGTAGAGATGCGGGATGCGGGACATCACCATAACCATCTCTATTTTCATCTCTATCGCCATCGATATCACCATGGATATCATCTCCTTGTGGCTTATAAATCAGTTGAATGAATGCATCTTTTGAAACACTCACAATAGAATCGATTACTGGAAATTTTCATTTTATATAATCTTTTAATTGTCTTTACCTTTTATTTAGTTAACAAGATAAAATTTTTACTCCCCGTCATTAGTGTTAAATTTTTGTTTATTAGATAAATAATGAGAATTTTGAGGAGGTTGGTGGCTAATCGGATTAGCTGCGGATTACGAATCCAAAGTTGCTATACTACTCGGGTTCAAATCCCAATTGCCTTGAAAATTTTCAAACATTGCCAATGTCTTCTTCGTCTCTCTCTGTAATTGGAGTTTGTCTCTATTGAGAGATAAGAAAATAAAATAAAAAATTAATGTTTATCATTAAATTGAATTTTGTGCTTTTGGTTATAAAGGGTTTGCAGTGGCGTATTCACTGAAAATTTTAAAAATCAAAACAAAATTTTGCCCTAAATCTATAAATTCTTCTATTAATGATAGCAACTGTGAAAGCCTAAACTCCAAAATACAATTTCTACATTTTACCGATTTTAACTGTTATTTATTATTATTATTCATAATTTCTATAGCTCAGGGATCCAAATCTTTTGGGTACGTGGATGGCGACCACGAGCTGCCCTAGCTGAGACTGGCAGTACTTATGTTCTTTGCATGTCAGTCTCTTCTCTTCTACAATATATTTTCAACAGGCGTCAGACCGTGCGACGGGCCGGCCTGTACTATTCCTTCACGGTCGCAAAAACCATTGACAAATTCCGCTGACTCCCGCACTGCGGGAATAATCAGGCGAAGAAAGAAGAAGAAGAAGAAGATAATTTCTGAATTTTAATCTAGTTCATAAGAGGAGTTAGAGATAGGAAATAATGCAAGCTCACGGTCTCGGGTAAATAAATAAACGGGGATTCAAGTAGGACAAACAAGAATTCTGTCTATATTTCTGGGTATTCTGTAGTCTAACCAAGGGCGGATACAATGGGGGGGGGGGGGGGTAAAGGGGTAATTACCCCCCCCCCCACCTTCAAGATTTGAGAAAAAATTTTTTTTTAGGAAAGAAAAATTTATTTTTAGTATAAAATTTAAAAAAATTTGATTTGTATATATACTGGTAAACAAGTACAGCACTTTTAAATTACCAAAAATAAGAAAAAATTGTGTGCTTTGCGACCAGTCACACCAGATTACCCCCCCACCCTCTGGATCCGCCACTAAGTCTATCAAGGTCCCTTCACCTTTTTTATCGTTATGACTGTTATTTTTTTCTGGGTAGCTTTATTAGTAACATCACAGATTCACGAAATATAAAAATACAAAATAATATAAATTAAAAATAATTTCAAAATACTTATAAAGTGGCTTGAAAAAAAATATTTTAAATTATAATAATAGTAATTAAAAATATTTTTGTAATTCATATTACCGTCATGCAATCAAACTCTTTTCAACTTATTTATTTAATATACGTATACATTTTTCCCTTTTTCTCCAACCTGTTAATTATAAAAAGTGTATTTAAACAATTTCATAAGAAATTAATTTTAGCATTTTGTTTTTTCATACTTGGGCGTTATTACAATTCCAAACATAAACCTCTCCTTCATTTTTGATTATCGTTAAAATAAATATTATACTGTTTCATCATGAGAGTTCAACGATATCGAAATAAAATATTGACAGAACGATTTTTATTTTAGACCTAATAAAAGAGGGATTTTTTTTTATCTGAGTAAGAATTATATTTTCGAGCCTTTCAAAATTAAGAGAGATAAGAGAAACAATGGATTTACGTTAACTAGAGGATATAATATATATATACAGACTACAAAAAAGATATAAATAAATAAAAATAAATAGAGGAGATAACAAGTTGCAAATATTATCTGAATTTACGTTAATTAAGGAAGTCAAAAAAATTTAATATTTATTTTACTGACACTTAGATCTTAAGTTTAAAGGGACAGTGGTACTTAATTTGTTTGGAGGTTAATATATTATTCTCGTATTTAGAAAGAAAAATGGGTCTGAAAAATAGATTTGCCTCTTATCTAATGAAAATTGAATTAATCTCATTTTGCTATCTGGCTGCTAATATACGTAATTGTGTCTCGAGCTCCTACAAAAACAGTGAGTGGAGTCCCCCTAAAAATGACTGGGCTGTAATCGATGCACATACATCGATTAATAACTCGTTATAGACCGGTCAGGGCTAATTAGGTTTTAATCCGGGCAGTGTGTGTGGCCAAGGACCAGCCTGGATGCGGGTGGCCCTTCCAGGGGTCAGCTCAACCTTTGAATCGTGCATTTTAGACACACCGCCCTCGAATCGACATTGATCGAATTCTTTAAATTTGTATCAAAATATAATCGAGATTAATTTCAATTTAATTCTGTATAAAATATTTTTTTGTTTTTTTTATAAATTCCGTCAATTAAATATATCAAGTTAATCTAACTTGACAAAAACAGGAGTCTAAAAACCGATGCAAAATTGTATAGGCAGTTTAATAACTGGATGGCGTTTAATTCCTGGAAAGTAGGCAACTCAATTAACTAATCCACCAATGGAATTTTCAATTATTGTATTTGTTTCGAGAAAATTCTCGATGACAAATTTCATTGAAGGCACTGAGAAAAAAATCATTGTGTGGTTTTATGAAAGCATGATGCAAGTGAAACTTTTTCCGGATCGTAGGCGTTTAACTGAAAATTTTCAGTAAATTCAATTAAGGGTATTAAAATCCCGTTTGTAATCTTAATAATTGGAAAATGGGAATGATAATAAAGGCATGTTAAAAACTGAGAACAATATTTATTTAGTAATTGAAGATTTGAATCATTTTAAATTATTTTAAAAATTATATTTTATCAATTTAAAAATTGAATAATTAAATTTCACAATTATTTTTTTATAATTCGTCATATATATTAAATTTCAACATTCCTATTTTTGTCGTCACGGCTTGTGACCTCATGGCTTGTAACGCTGATAGAAGAGCGAAAAATTTTGAGGCCATCAAATAAAAGTTCCACTTTAATAAATCAAAAGTTTGACTAATATTCTATCATCTTTAATTAGTTAATATCAGTATTTATATTATAATGAATTTTTTGGTATTTCTATGATATTTAGTTGAAGCGGAGTAAAAAAAATTTAGTAGCCAAATATATTGCTGGTCTAGGGCCTATTCAGTTATTTATTCTCGATTACTAGCTCTGAAGATGGCGTAGACAAGGAGTTAAATCGTCAGTCTCCAAAATACAGGTATATTTGGTAACCAAAAGTGCTTTTTTGACTCGGCCTCAAATCTTGAGTTTTCTCTTAAATTATAACCCATTCCAATCAGAGGTCAAGGTAATAGTCATTGTAATTATTTAATTGCTTTTAAACATTTTAATTTTATTAGTTAATAAATTGCAATTACGATTATAATAAATTGCTATTTTATAATATATTACAATTATATAACGAGACTCCACCTTCCCCAGAACAAGATGATACACCCACATTGAAATGGCGAAAAAAATAAATAAATTAGTGTTGGTGTAAGTGAATAATGTAATGATCTAATGTAGGCTTTAATGTATTACAAACGACATATAATTAAATTTAAAAAAAAATAATAGAAGTATTGTTCAATTTTATTAAAAGTAGAATAATAAAGTAGAGATATCAGCAAAAGAGAAATGGATAAAGCATTTAATTTTTTTTTTTTTAATAAATGGTTCGTGTTTGGATGAAGAATGAGAGCCACTAATACCATTCAAGGCTAAGTAGTTTTTTTATCTTTAAAAACAAATTAGGACTAGGGAAAAGCATTTTGAAGGGGGGGGGGGGTTTATAAATAGACATTTATAAAATTTTAAATTTAGTTTAGTAGGATAAAGATTAACGTAAAATTGTTTGTCTAATTTGATTCCTAGTCATATCTAGTTATTTTATTTTGGAAATAGATTTTATTTTACAATTAATATTTAAAAACAAAATTTTGCCACTTGACAATATTCTTAAAACAGCCATAGAGCAGAGATTTTTTTTTTATAAATTTTGAATCTCAACAAGTCAATTCAATGTATTATTCTTGAATGAGAAAGAACGGAATATTTTTATACTTATTATTAACAATGTTGTATCTATTGTTGTAAATGAATTTTTTCTACAAGATTACTATTTCAATAGTTCTTGTCTAAAGTATGGAACAACTGTAAATTTGTTATCTTTAATCTACAGTTTAATAATTCAAGTAAAAAACATATCTCTCTTATAA
>JAKCPI010011431.1:0-10653 GCA_023213315.1 Euborellia annulipes
AGTAAAAATTTCTTCTCGTTGTAAACTTCGATTTAAATAGATAGTAAAATGCATTAATTAATTTTAACCTTCTAATCAAGTCTACGAAAGAGACCCTTAAAATGATTAATCTTGACTCTATAAAGTGAAAATACCTGAATGATCGCTCCGACAACAAAACCGAACGTCAAACATCCCTGTAGGTGGGAAACACCGAGTCCAGGCGCTGTTCCCATGCATCCGAAAAATAAAAGTAACGCAGTACCCATAGCCTCAGCTGCTGCGATAGTTGACACTTCATAAAGGGTGAATGGTCCAAATACGGAATCTGTGCCCTTCCGAAAGGACGATTTTACATCTGCAACAAAACAAATAATAAAACAAATATGTATAACATGCTCTTTTTAAAATTCAGATAAATGAAATGAAAATTCAATCCAACGTTACGAACCATTTAACAATTTTCACAGCTAATTTATTTTTTATTAGATTTTTATTTTAAAATTTTCAGGACATACTACTGTATTTTGCTCCCATTTTACTTTCTCTTTTTTCTTTAAAGAGAATCCACTCTTTAAAAAAATTATTTTTACATTTTCTCTCATTTATTATACTTTATTTATTTTTTTTTAATTCAACATTCAAGTTTTTTACCCTCGGTCTTGGTGTAGTTGGTATATGCCTTGTATACCAAGGGTCGAGGGTTCGGATCCCAGGCAGTCCGATGATTTTATTTAAGCCATTTGGATACCAAATGGCATCCGTTATCGTATAAAGTCTTATATGGCCTAAGTTTCCGAAAAGAGTGTGTGTATGTGTGTGTGAATTCGCCATTTGGTACCCAAATGGCTTAAATAAAATCATCGGACTGTCTGAGGTCCGAACCCGCGACCCTTTGCATACAAGTCAGGCGCGCTACCAACTACACCAAGCCCGAGGGCGAACAATCAAGTTCCAGTTAATTTTTCTTTAATTAGAGATAGGCCTATTGAGGAAAAAATTGGAGAAATTCAATAAAAGCAATACCTCCATCAATTTTAATTTAATTTATATCCAAGGGTTAGAAACCTATATTTGATAAAGTCTTTATCAAATATCTTGAAAACCATTATACTTGATGGGTTAATACAAATTTTATTAGTAATAAGGGAATGGGGATATAAAAAATAACTCTTATTTTGCCGAATTGGTTTAGATACCCGATGAGTCCTTTATTTTTAAACTCTTTTAATTATTTAATTTGGTTTGTCTGTCATTCTGTCTGTCTGAACAATACATACATAGGCTTACAACCTCTTCCCAAAGAACCAGAGAAAATTTTGTATATACTGTAGGGTCTAGTATTTATACTAGGGTATTTGGTCGATTGAAATTAAATTTCTGCCCATGCTTGGGACATGAATACTTAGCTAAATTATAAAATTTGAGTATCGAGAGTTCTTTCCTTATTGAGTTTATTTAATTTAATCCACATTTTTTGATATTTCAGTTGAAATTCATTCAGATGATAGTGAAAATGACGTCAAATTCAAGCTAAAGGGAATCGCCTCCTTTTAATGGCAATTTCAAGAAAAGCAATAAAAAGCCATTTAAAAGCAATAAAATCTCTTTCAGAGAAATTTACATAAACATTTTGTTTTGATATTTTAACTGGAATCGATCTTCTTGAAATCTAAGATTTTTTCACAATAAATTAAATTAATTTCAAGTGAAATATAAAAAAATATGGGTTAAGGGAATTACTCAAAAACGAAAAAACTCTCGATACTCAAATTTTATACTTAAGCCAAGTACCTATGTCGCAAGTATTTCAAGAAATTTCAATCACAACAGTCAAAGGGTTCTAGTAGTTTACTGATGTATTTTTTCAGTTTTTTCGATTTCTCAAAATTCGCTTTTTGATCAAAGTTCAAAAATCAATTATTTTTTAGATTCTCTTTAAAAAGTAGCCTATATCAATAAAAATTTGCGTGAAAATAGTTTAAGTACACTTTACGCTGCGATTCAACCCAGGAAGGGGAGGGGGAGGGGGAGGAGGGGGGCATATATCGCACTGATCTTCCGGTGTACCCTTTGATCGACGTTAAGATGACGAAAAGACTTTAAAAAAAAAATTACTCGATACTTACTGGTATCGATACGATACCAAGTACAATTATCGATACTTTATTTTCGATAGGGGCCACATCCTTAGCCGTAATAATTAACAAAATATCAAAATTATAAGACACTGTTAACGTACAATTGGTTTCATAATAATGCTAGAAAGAAGACAAAAAAAAAATTAACGAGTTGGTCATTTGGATGGTCTATCTTCCAGGGACTAAAATTATTCAATTCTAGTTTTACTTGGGTTTTTGATCATCAGAATTAATTTCTCTCATTATCATCCAATCTGACTCAGACAAGGTACTATAAAATGCATTCATCCTAAAATAATTTATAGGCCTATCAATACAAATAATTTCCATTAAAAGGAGAGCAAAGAGAAAGGGATCTGGAAAGAATTAGTTTAAGCGATATCTTTATTCTCTTTTTAAAAGTAAGTGGCATATGTCTAAAATAAAAAGGTGAATTTATTAAAGAAAATTTTTTTTCTCATACAAAAGAAAAAAAAAAAAAAAAAAAAAAAAAACGGAAAGAGTCTAATTTGAAAGCGGATTAAATTAATGATAAAGTAAAAGGATTTTAGGATTAATAATATAAAATATGAAATAAAAATTTCTACCTACTCTCTTAATAAAATCTTTTCTTTATTAAATTAGATTTAATTTAATTATTTTAATGATGAACGAAAATAGACAGCTAAATTTTATTCCATCTAATAAGAAAGTGTTTATTATACTCGTATTATAGAATAGCTAACGATGGGAAGCTAATAAGTGCATCCTCTGCAGGGAGCCCTCGGGTCTTGGTGTAGTGGTTAGCATCTGTTCCAAGGGTCGCGGGTTCGCATCCTCTCCCATGCCTCAAAAATTTATTTAAATTGAATTGGCTACCAATCAATTTAAATAAATAGGGACGGGGTCTAAATGACTATAGATGCCGAAAAAGACTCTTGGCGGCCCTGATCCTTAGTAAGGAATTTTAAGAATGATTTCTTCGCACTGATTCCCTCTTTGTACAAGGAGATTACAACCCTATCGGCGGATTCTTTGTTAGCATAGATTAGATTGGAGGTTCCCATATGGTGAATAAATTAGTTGTTTGTTATTTATTTATTCAATAGAATTAATAATTTTCGGCATCTAAGGCCATAAATGATACTTAAATATTATTACAATACAAATTATCCAGGCGCATTTATTTATATCATTTAATATCCAAATTTGCCCCCGGGTTTGGCGTAGTAGGTAGCGTGCCTACCTCCTATACCAAACGTCGCGGGTTCGGACCCAGGCAGTCCGATGATTTTATTTAAGCCATTTGGATACCAGATGGCTTAAATAGAAATGCCTGAACCCCAAATATATATATTAATTAAATATTATATATTAATTATATTATATATTAATTACAACGGTTATCGTAAAAGTCTTAAATGGCCTGAGTTGCCGAAAGGACTGTGTGAATGTGTGTGTGAGTGTGAGTGAGAATGAGAAAAAAGTGTGAATGTTTTTTATAAAAAAAAAAAAAAAAAAATATCCAAATTTGCCATTGGCCAAATGGGTTTTCCAACGGCCATTTAATTAAGTTAAAAAAAAAAATATCCAAATTGAATAAATTTTCATTTGACTACCTGAGATCTGCCGAAATTAAACAATTCATTAAGAAAGTTGGTCATTTGGGTTGCCCATTTTACACAATCAACAACTAGTAAATATATGGTATAGAAATAATAAATAGAAATAGAAACTAAAGATGACACTTTCATCCTGTGAGCTATTAAGGCTGCCCTTAAAAATAATTTTGAGAAGCCCCTGTAGCAGTTTAAGTTGCGCGTCTCGAAAAACTGTTAGAAGACGTTTCAGTACCGAGTTACTCTAGGCGGCAAGAGATGGCGTTAGTTTTTCCCATAGGAATACAAGGGATTTCTTTTAAAAGATTCCAGCTAATTAATTAAGGGTAGAAAATTAATTATTCTTCAACACAATGATTACTAATTTAATTATCTATAAATTGTAGAGCGAATTTTTAAAAAATATCTTTTATTTAATGCGATTAATCTAAAAAAAAAAATTATTTTTTCGAAAATCAAAAAAAGGGCTTCTATAAGTTGTAGATATTTTAAATAGCTTTAATTAAAAAAAAATTTGAGGTCGATAGCTTCAAAATTGTGGCCGCTGGAAACTCCCAAAATTAGCACCCCGAGCTCACCTTTAAAAGAGAACTCAAAAAATATTTAAATATTTTTTTCTTTTAAATAAATTTTATTTAATTTATAAATCAGAAGTAAAAAAAGTTAAATCTTTATAAAAATGTGTACCCATAGATTAGAAGATCAACATTTCAAAGTAAATACTTATATATTAATCTCTAGATTAAAAGAGATATAATATTTGTTTATCTAATCAAACAGTTGATTAGATTCGATCTTATGTTGGAGAATAAACTTTTAATCTCTTATTTAAAATTTGTAAAATAATCCTCAATTAATGAATTAATTTGTGTCATTTACTTGCCTCTATGAGGCCATTCAAAAATTACGTAAGGGGAAGGGGTGTCCCAATTTACTTACTTTTGCTGACAAGGAAGAGGGGTGTTATCAGTTGCTTATTGCAGCATTTTTAAAAGAAAAAAATTTCGAAGATCCCTAAAAAAGAGCTTAACAAAAAAAATTAAATGCTTATATAAGCAAGAGGAAGAGGGTTAACAATTTACTTATTACAAAACGCAATTTATAGCTGTGATGTTATATTCATAAGACGGCAGAAAAATGAGAGACGCAGCTAGAGTTTTTTCTTTATTTATTTAATTCACACAGTTGACGTTTCGGTTCCGTATTTGAACTATCTTCAGAGCTGACGAAAAGTCATTATGGAAGTGTCACACTGGATTTTATACATAGTTGAACCGTACATAAATTTTTTTTGTAGGCCTACCTAGTCATCTCATACTATGTATATATTTATTATATAAGGGTTTGGTTCAACTATGTATAAAATCCACAACACTTTCATAATAACTTTCCGCCAGCTCTGAAGATGGTTCATATACGGAACCGAAACGTCAGCTGTGTGAATTAAATAAATAAAGAAAAAACTCTAGATGCGTCTCTCATTTTTCTGCCGTCTTATGAATTTACTTATTATACTCAAAAAAATTGATTTCGTATTTCATGAATGGCCCCAATATAAACAGCTTACTAAAATTGCCCTGAGTCTTACAATTAGCACCGAGATAAAAATCTTGCCTCTTGTTAAAAGAAGTTCGTTTTCTGTTCTAAGTGACAAATATTTATTTAAATTAAGCTTATATCGGCTACCAATTAATCTGAAAAAATAATACGGGGGTGGGGGTGGGGGACAAATGACTTTAGATTCCGAAAAAGCCTATAAAAATAAAAATTTGCCTTATCTTAAGTTATATCTCTATAAAATATAAAGTTTAAAAGTTTTTTTTTTTTAATTTTTAAACAAAAAATTCGGCCAAAAAACCGATACAAGAACAAAATAGTGACACAACCAAGTTATTTCCTGGGGAGCTATGATTTGTTTTAAGGGACTCTCTTCTGTTTGACTCAAGTTCTAGATAGGTTAAAATTTATATTTTAACCATTTAAGAATTTTAGAGAATTTTGCAAAAAATTTCAATTTTTCATTTGAGAAAGAATTTTATAATTCTTTCTCGAGTGAAATATTAAAATAAGACAAGATTCACTTCAAGTTTCAGCATATACTATTAATATATCTTTTTAAGAGACTTGTGTATTTCATCTCAAAAAAGGTGCAAGCCGAGATTTTCTTTTTAATCTTTTTAAACTATTCAATGAATATTCCAAATATTCAAAATATTTTAAAATCTGTAGATCTAATAAAATTGAAGTAGAGACTCAAACTCAATGTGGGAAAAAAATATGTCTATTCACTAACCATTTAATGTAAATAAAAGATCATTTTGGCATTAATCGTGGTTTCTTTTTATTTTAGTAATTAATTAATAAGACAAAAAACTGTTACTAACTACGATAAATTACAACGTTTCTGCCACTATTTCTTCAGGTATCATCAGCACTCACTCGGACATTTATTCCATTTTTAAATTGGCAATTTCATTTGATCTCTTTTGTCTACGCTATAGTATCATTCTTAAATTAACATGCATAAAAATATCATCTATTAAGCACGTAATTAAATGAAATTAGCATTTGTTAATTTTTCATAATTGGTTAATAAGATAATTGAGTTTTAGTCATTTGAGTTGAGTTATTTGTTTATTTATCTAGAGCTTTAAAATCAACTCACATCCTGTAGATGATAGGGTCTTGTAGCCTTTATATTTCATCCCAGGTGAGATTAATCTGCCTAAAATATTTAATAATGTATTTATAAATGTTTCCTCGTCGAATAAATAGAGTACAACTGACTATCTATTGTTTAGATCATTTGCCAGGTGAATAAAATTAGTTAGCGAAGTCACAGAGGCTGAATCACTGGACCAAACTGTCATGAGATTTATATGTCAAATGTTTATTTTAAATTTACCTTAGGATTAAATGGGCTTAATAGAAATCTTATTTAATCAATAAAGGATTATACGTATAGATTTACATTGTCATTTATCTTTGATACATTGTCATTTATCTTTGATTAAAGGTTGGATTGGAGGAAAGATATATTTTTATAATATCTATGTCGTTATTAGGAAATCCCGAGTAAAAATGATTAAAAATAATCGAGGGATACACACGCCCGCAGCAGGTCTGTATAGTGAACCTTGAGGGACACACAGGGATATACACGTCCACACCAGGAACACAGAGGGATATACACGTCCACACCAGGAACCCACATTTTTCTTCTGGTCACTTTCGATCGACTGTGTCCCTGTGGGTGTCCCTGCTGCGGGCGTGTGTGTCCCTGTTTGTCCCTCAAAGTTCCCTATGCAGACCTGCTGCGGGCGTGTGTATCCCTCGATCATTTTTAATCATTTTTACTCGGGATATCTCTCTAGGGAGCGTTTTCCAAGTGGTGGATCAGTATATAGGCTACTATTTCAATTCAATATACTCTAAGGTGGCCACACGTCCCGCTTTGGGTTAGAGGACTGTCCCGCCGATTTTTATAATGTTCCACTTTTTAGAAAATATCGACATTTCTTATTTTAAATGTACTGCAAAAATATTTTACTTATTATTATTATTAATTATTTTAGTAGGAACAGAAGTTTCGATTTCGTCTAAAGTGTTTGGACGAGACTGGTATACTAAAAAAAAGGTCAAATGATTTTTCGGTTATGGTTACGGTTTCTGCCGATTTCATCCCATTTGTCCCGCTTTGTATCACTGAAAATGTCGTCACTTTAATATACTCTCTTCTAGGAGCGGTGTAAATGTTAAAGGCGCAAGGCTTTAGAGTTATATCAATAGTTATATATTTGAAAAACATATAACCAAGTATTTATTAAATAAACAAAAAAAGGTTGGTACCGCCGGGAGTCACATCACGGATCTGTAGATTTGTACTCAACATGTACTGGGCCACAGTACCTCATTCGCTTATTTAAATTTGATAGATCGCTAAATAAATAAATAAATTTAAATGAGCGAATGCGGTACTATGGTCCAGTAGTAGGGCATGTGGAGTACAAATCGACAGATCCGAGGTGCGACTCCCGGCGGGACCTACCTAATTAATAAATACTTGGTTATATGTTTTCCATAATTACTTCATGGACCAACACCATGATATATATAATTCTTTAGTTATATATTTGTTCGGATCACCATTTCATTTCTCAAAATATTTAAATGCCTATAAATCATCTAATTGTTTATTTTTACTTTCTCATAAACGAAATATAGGCCTACGTATTATAAAAAAAAAAAAACTCAATCTCAAGATTTTGATGATTCTCGATGTTTACTCCTTCCTTACTTATGTGTCTGTTTGTGGGTGTGTTCATTACATTAAGATCTGTATCAACTTTTGGAATTAACCCTTGAATTGAATTCAAAATTCTAATTCTACTATGCGAAATTTTTGAATTTTTTTTTATAAATTACATTATTTTAAACATTTGTTATTCTGCTTCTGCTGATGCCATTTTGACTTTAGAATATACAATTATAGTTGTTTTAAACATGTACAGTGAGGGACAATATTAAGTCCCACCCATGAGTTTTCTACTTGTGATTATTTTATTATTAAAAAAAAAAAATATTAAGCTTATATATTTTTTAATGGGAACTTTGATGGTTCAAACCTAGAAAATTTCCAATAAAGATTTTCATTTTCTTTTATAAAAACAATGAAATAATTACAAGTAGAAAACACATGGGTGGGACTTAATATTGTCCCTCACTGTACCGATGTCTCGGGGGGGGGGGGGGGCATTCAACTCTCTTGTCTTTGGAGGGCCACCTATCCCTAGAATCAGCAGAGCTTGGCGTTGCTTAACTACAATGATCTCTGTGGCAGTTCCTCTTCGCCTAGGGATGGGCCGCCGGCTGTTTTTTTTTTCAATTATTTTTTGAGTAAACGAGAAAGTGAAGGGGAGGCAGGCACCTCTTTTCTCTTCTTTACTATATATTGTAGTTCTGTCACATAATAGGCATATAGAAAAAGTAATGTAATCTTCATAAAATTCTGTCTGTATGTTTCCGACCTCCCTGAGTTCAAATTTGTGAATTTATGTTTGTGTGAATTCGATGGCTTAAAAAACAAGTTACTTCCTGCTAATTTTATATCAAATTGAAAATAGAAAAATATATTTTTTCATTGATATCATATACATTACTGATAAGATGAACATTCCAATAATTAGATAGAGAACAGGATTGTCGACAGGAAAGAGATAGGAGGAACGTTTGATACTTTAATATTGATTCTATTGATAAATTTATAATTTCTATTAATAATTTAAATTTTAACTCGCGTCTTAGAACCCAACTAACTATACGTGAACGTAACCGAGAATCTTTAACCTAATCGGCTATGAAAAAAAATACCGTTCGTCTTTTTGTTTTAAGACCTCAAAGGAAATGTATTTATCCCTATTTTAGGGAATTCCTTCATTAGACTAATTATCCATCAAGTGAAATTTTGCATACTTTCTTTCCAAGGACAGACAGGTTTTATATAAATAAAACCTTGACTTTGTCTTTCCTCCCATCTCTAACTGTAAATACCTTTCTTTTCAATAGTAAATGTCTCCTATGACTTTTATTTCACTATCACCCAATATCATTAAAAATTCTAATTAAAAATTAAATTAGGCCAGATGAGAAGAGTGAAAATGTTTTTAACCTTTCTGTTTGCTTCCTGGAAATTGCCTTGAAATTTCCTCGGAATTAAAAATAGGCGACTTTCCTCGATTATGATTTCAATTAATAGCCGAAATCTGACTTTATATCGATCTTTCTCTACAGTCATAACCGTCAAAATTGACATCGTTGTAGTTTACTCTACTAAATTTCACTAGGAGCTACTAAGATGGGTTCTCGTTTCCTTCCTCAGGAGATGGTATCACTGATCGAATTGGATAATTTTTGGCCATGAGATGGATTTGAGCGTGGTGTTTTCAACTCAAAATCATAAGTTGAATTCCTCAGCTGGTATCTGCTTGCTCTACATTATATACGTATTTAGAAAAAAAATTATTTCAATAATAGCCAAGAATAGAGAGAGAGAGATTTTTCTACCTCTTAATTAATTATAAGGGAGCCAAGCAGCAACCACAAGATCATTGCAATAAAGCAAAGCCACGTAGGAAATTTGGCTGGGTGGCCCGAAAAAACCAGCGTGTGAAATTTACCCATCGAAGTAACATATTATAATTTAAATAAATGAGGCTCGCTGGTGTAGTGAGCTAGGGTGTCAGCTTCTGCAAAGAAGATCCTGTTCAAACCCTTGGCATGCAGGATTTTTCATTAAATAAAAATATTTATTTAATGTAAACAAATCCTCAAAAAAACAAGCCCTGGATTGGAATATAGGATCCTACCACAATAGCCCTCAGGCAACTCTACGAGGAGAGGGAGTTGCTGTGACATCCCGTCCTATGGAAGGGACGTAAAGAAGGTTCCCTCAAATGGTACATTCTTCGAAAGGAGTAGGCTACACGCCGGTGCTGAGGGAGTCCCTCCTCAACTAGGACATCCTCCATAGCATAGAAGAGGTTGGATAAAAGGAGCCGGTTGGAAGCAGAAATAGAGAGTTAGTTCACTAGCTAGAGACGAAAGTTTAAGGAGGAGTTAGAGATAAGAAAAGGACGTAACTTCACGGGGTGCCGGTAGATGGCTACGGCCAGAGGCCGGATGGGTTTAAAGGTGTGTCTTCGTACACGAAAGCACCTCGGGTAAATAACCGGGGATCCCGATAGGAATTTCAAATAAAAAAAATTTAAATAAATGCAATTATATATTCAATAAATCCCTAAATGGAGATGAAAAATAAATAAATAAAAGTTGTATTAGCCTAATATTTCGACTTTGAACTCTAGTACGAATTCAGTTTTGCCTAAAGTTAATGGTATGTTACTATTGATTAAAAAGATATTTATTTTGTTTCAACC
>JAKCPI010011433.1:0-11236 GCA_023213315.1 Euborellia annulipes
AGACATTAGGGCCGGATTTAGTGGACAACAGACGAAGGACTGCGAATTACATCACGCTGGCTGGCATTTATTATTTATTTATTCTTCACCTTAAGTAAAAAAGAAAAAATCGTTGTGGAAATAAATAGTAAGATGAGCATGAAAAATTTCCCATAAAATAGAACTTTAATTACAGATAAAAAAAAATTTATGGAATTATTACAAAAATTTAATTAAAGTTTTAAAATTGGAATATAATGCAATTATAAAGATATTCAAGCAAAAGTTGAAGTAGGTAGCAAGAATCTTTATGAAACAAATGAAATAAAATCTCAATCTTCACTCTTAAGTGGGGTGTAGCCCACGGGAAAGCTTGGAGTAGTTGGTAGCGTTCCTTACCTTCTATACCGAAACGTCGCGGGTTCGGACCCCAAACAGTCCGAAGATTTTATTTAAGGCATTTGGATACCAAATGACTTAAGTAAAAATGCCTGGACCCCCAATTGATAAATTAAACATACTGAGTATCGTTAAAAGTCTTAAATGGCCTCAGTTGCCGAGAAAAAAGTGTGAATGATTCAAAAAAAAAAAGTCGGGATATAGTCGATACAATGGGAGGGGGCTGTTTTTAATTGTTTGTCTCATCAGCTATCCTGATGATGGGTACAGTTAGCCTCCAAAACGTCGGTTATTATCTTAAATATTTTTATTTTATGGTTCTATAATAATTTTTAAAAATATAAATATTAATTTATTTAATTATTCAGAACCTAGTTTTACTTGTTGGATGGTGAGCAATGCTCTATTAATTTTTTTGATTAATTTTAATTAATCTACAAATTAGACTAGATCTTGGTCCATAGACGATAGTCAAAGTATTCTTTTTTTCGAATTTTTATTTTGCCTCCAAAATCCCCACGAGGAACTTCGTGTTGCTCGGAATATTGTTTGAAGAACATCGGTAGACAGTTGATCATTACCTACCTTCCAACAACCAAGGAGCCGTCAGACCAACAGCAAAATAACTAAGTATTTACTAATTATTTAGAGCATCTGATCGGAATAAAAGAAAGGAATTTAGAAAGAAAACACTAACCTATTTTACGATAAATTTTTCATTAAAACCTCAGAAATATCAAAACAAATCCAGTTTATACTCAAAAAAAGGCCCCCTTCCCTCCCTACTTAGTATTTGCTATTTTGAATTGAGAAAGGCCTTTTTCTGATTGATTAGTAAAGAAATTTTGGTCCGATAAGAAATCGACATTTTTTTTTATATAATTTTCATTCATTTTTTTAATGGTTGACATTCGTTTTCGCGTATCGCCTATCAACATCTAAATTACATCCATCTTCCGATAATCCTCTCACATCCTTAAGTACAAATGGACTCTGTTCAACATCCGATAAATTCATTGGCTTCCTCCGATTAAAATATCAAATTTAATTTCGTTTAATTAGTCCAAGATCAAGAATGCTTTCTCTAAATAACCAGCTGATCCAACTTTCTGATGGATGTTATTTATCATCATTATTATTAACACATTTTTCAGAGTTCGGTTCCTGAGGCGTTGACAAAATTTCCCTATCAAAGGTCAATGGCCTTAAATTACACGATTCACATTTCAATCTGAAGAAAGATTAATAAAACACCTCAGCCATTATTTTATCTTTAATAACATCTAATCTTTACGGCTCTTTTAACTCTAATTTTTTTTAAAGCGACAATTTAATGGTTTCTTTAACATATTCTAACCAGAGAAAATATAATTTTAATATTTTTTTTCAAAATTGTATCTTTTTTATGAATTTTTAATGTTTTTAAATGCTTTTTTTTATGTGGTTATTAAATCTTCAATATTTTTAATCAAAATAGCATCTCGCGTTTATTTTTCGCAGGGAATAAAGTTTATCTTGCCTTGATAAAAATAAATAAATAAATTTTCTATTTTATTCAGCTTTCATTTTCTTTCATAGGTTTGATAATTTAATATTCCTAAGAGACAACTTTTGAATAAATCTTATATTTAACCTAACACTTTAATTTATTAATATTTTTTTATTTCGTAACTTAACATAACGTTAAATCATTTATGTACCGACACTCTTGACTAAAAACAAAAAATTTAGCAAAAAACTGAGGGAAATATTGATAGTTAGAGCAAAATTTGATAAAACAGACCCCTTTTTTACAGAAATCAGCTCAACTAGATAAGGGAATAAAGAATTGTAGAAATCAGTCTGAATAAATAGCATGCTCGGTGACAGTTCGAAATAATTTTTACTTTTTACCAGGTAGCCTACTCCATTTTTTTTTCAAGTCTTATCGTTATCATCGATAATATAGACTTGACTATGCTCACTATTTAAAAGGGGATCCAGGCGCATTTATTTATTATTTATGATTTCCAAATGCTTAAAATAAATATTCATTGAACTGCCTGGGATCAGGCCAGGGTGGTGGCCAGGGCCCCGTGGGTTTGAAATTTGTCAACACCTTTAATCTCTCTGCCACGAGGGCGAGGGAGTGTTTTCATATTAAAAAAAAAAAAAAAAATTAAACCTAACCTTTGTTATTTCTTAATATCTTTAATTAAGTTATATGATTTTGATTATTATAATTTACTCGTCGAATTAATTAAAAACAATAGTAATATTCATAGACCTATCATTCCAGTGGCGAAACCAGGATTTACCTCTGGAAGAGGATGAATTTTTTTAACGGTTTAGTAAAATCTTTCTGAGGTCTTATTGTTAGTGATTAATAATATTTAAAACAAATACAAACATTTTTTAAATGAAAAATTCACAAAAATGCTATAATTCTCTCTTCTGGAATCCCCAAACCTTCCCTCCAGTTTGCGCCATTCATATATTGTGTATTACTTAAATACAATCACCATTGAAATTTTCACTTCTATTGTAAAGTATTAAGCACACATTCATTAATTTTTTTTGAATTAACGGTCCCTTAGAGGTTAGTTCACTTGAGTCAGAGTTGAACAGCACAGTATTTGAAAACGACTGCAGAATAAGCAAGAGTGGCAACGTACAATATTATATTTTTAATAAATAGTTAATACAAAATTTGTTCTATGATTAAAAACTACTATATTAATAAAATTGAAACTGTTTTCAAATTAACTTTAACAAACAGCCTACTTGTGGCAGTAGCGTAGCGAGCTTAACTCGCGCCTGGGGCACAATACATTTTTAGCGACAACAATACCCCCCATTCGAAAACCATATAATATTATATGTAAAATATACTCGCAAATTAATAAATAAATAAATAAAGTAAAATAAATACAGTCATAGGGTCAAGCTAGGCTTTAAATTTGAGACAAAATTATCCAGCAATTTTTTGTTTTGCGGACCATTTGGCGGCCCTTTGTGAGTAGCGCCCGGGGCATGATGACCCCCCTTGCCCCCCCCCCCCCCCCCCTTCGCTACGCCACTGACTTGTGGATAAATTAGAAAATTAGACATACTTACAGTATTAAGTTTGCAATCAAGAATTTTATTGGCAAATTAAAATCTGAGGAACCGTATGCTTCTTTGCCGACCCCACTTTTATGTATTTATTATATTTCTAGGTACTAGATATTTGAAGCACCATGTGAGAGCCGAGTTAGAGTAAACTATTCGTTAAGTAACTAAGTTCATTATGACGCCCGCGGGGCGTGGTGTAGAGGTTAGCGTGCTAACCTCATATACCAAACGTCGCGGGTTCGGACCCCAGGCAGTCCGATGATTTTATTTAAGCCATCTGGATACCAGATGGCTTAAATAAAAATGCCTGGACCCTAATATATATAAATTCATAAATAACGGTTATCGTAAATGTCTTATATGGCCTGAGCTGCCGAAAAGACAGTGTGAATGTGTGTGTGAGTGTGAGTGTGAATGAGAAAAAAAAAAAAGTTCATTATGACGCTATCCGTGATATTAATCACCATTAGCGACCGCACGTGGTCTGAGCTACATTCAAGAGGCCAAAGAGCCAGGCCACAAGTGATTCGCGTGCCTCATTTTGCCGACCGCTGACCTAGACAAGTCAACTCGTTTCTCGGAGTCGCATTATTCACTGAACCCACTTTTACTTAATATATATAATATTATAATAATAGACGAATATATATATATATCGTTTATATAAATTAAAATCTCTCTTTTAGATATTATCTAATAGTCGTATTTGGAATTTTAAAAAATTTCCTTCATTTCGAAAATTGACTGTATTTTTTTTTCCTCAAGAAATTTTTAACTTTCTCTGAATAGATCTGTTTGTTGGTGTTTTTATTAATGGCTGAAATTTCATTCTAATTAAAAAATTCGGTAAAAATATCTCAGGGGTCCAACTTGAAGCCTCAATCGAAATACTTTTGAGATTTTTTATATACAATTTAACGACTAATTAATTAATAAAAAAATTACATTTTTTTAAAATAAATTTTGAAGGACTTACAATACTAAAGAATAATAAATTTGAAATAGAAAGAACCTTTCTTTGTCTATCAATGTTCCAAGCTTCATTGAACTCTCCCGGAAATGACATGCAAATTTTTCTCCAATTTCTCTTAAAATTTTTCTTCTTTATCGTTAAAAAAAATAAAATTTGCTCGGAGCTGACCCTCAAGGAGAATAACAACAAACCTTGGCCCAGACCTTGCATATTCACTTAAAAAATAAATAATAAGCCTACTCAAAAAGTGTATAAACCTCAATTTATTAAAATTAATCATTTTTAATCTATTTTCTTACAAATATTTTGGAATCAAATTTCATACGTATTTGGATAATAATGAAACTATAGAATTGTTTAATTACTTCCCGTAAAATAAAATATGAAAATTGTTAATTCATTATAATAATTTATTGCATTAGTCAGGATATTTTATTAAGGAAAGTTTGCGTTTTTGGGGAGGAGGAGGAGGAGGCTGAGGAGAGTGAGTGAATGCAAGGAATGGTAGAAAAATTCACTTTCAGCATCGCTCAGCTCCTCCTGGCGAAATTCTTCACTTAATCTTAAATATTGTAATCTTCTCATTTCCTCTTGATTTGAAAGGTGATACATTTGATATTTCGTGGTTTCTAATTTACGTACTCCACTTGTATTATTCTTTTAATTTGAATAAATTAAATGAGGATATTAAATTTTGCTTAAATTAGGTTTTAGTAATTTTCAATTTTTTTTTTCAACTTGACACAATTAATTCTAATTTATGAAGATGATAAAAGACTTAATAACAAAAAGCAATTTCAAAGTTTTTGAGTTAATCACATGGGTAATAAAATTGAGTTAAGGGAGATTATAAGATGAAACCTAGGACTAAACTTTTCACTGATCTTATTCTAAAATGAGACAAAATGAATATTAGCCTATAATTAATAATTAAATAAAAAAACGAGCCTGATGTATGAATAAATATGTATTTAAATATGGTCAATTTGGTATATTTTATGGGAATTTACATAGCATAAAAATTCTCTAAGTAAAGAGTTCATATTTTGTTGCATATTTCTAACAATAATATGGATATATAACGAACTCGATTTGAATAATCCAATTGAAAATTTTGTTGTTTTATATTATATATAAAACAACAAAATTTTCAATTGGATTGGAATATTTTAAAAGTTATAACTTTTAAAATATTCATATTTTTTGAATATTTCTAAGATACTTAGCAAAGAGAGAATATAAAGAATATTTTTCTTTTTGAAGCTAATATCGATGACTCGATAGAGAATTTTATATAAAGGTTTTAAAATAAACCATGTTGATATATGGCAAACAACATCACCATTTGGTATCCAAATGGCTTAAATAAAATCATCAGACTGCCTGGGATCCCAACCCTCGACCCTTGGTATACAAGGCAGGCGCGCTACCAACTATGCCAAGCCCGAGAGCATCACTCTTGTGATGTTAAGTTATTTATTTATATCTTAAATAATTAAAAAAAGGCTTTGACCGGATTCACTTATTCTCGTGGGTTGGAATATCTTTTTTATGAATAGTAATTGTAAGGGAAGAGAGTATCAATATTCAATTCCACACTGAATGTGTGATGACTCCGAGGTAGAAAACAGAGTCTCATTATTTAAAATTTTTTTTTAATTTTTAATTTTATTTAAGCTCTTTTTCGGCATCGGGGTCTTTTTGGACACGGTCTCTATTTATTTCATTTGATTGGTATCAAATTGAAATAAATGCGAACTCTTGAACCCTAACACAAGAGGCAGAAACTGAGAGCCATGGCCCCTATTTTAGTTGAACCTGTAATATTCATTTTCTCTATTTAGTATGTTCCTAGCGGTAGGCTAAAAGGTCGGGTGTGGTAGTTAATAAAAAAAATAAATATATTAATTAGTTTATAAAAAATATTAAGGGAGGATTAGGGCAGAAAAATTGAAATTATATTTTTATATTTATTTCATTTGTAAATAAACACAAATAAATTAATAAATTCAAAAAATAACTCAAGGGATTCATTCTATTAAGGGGTTGAGCTGTGAGGGTTGAATTATCTAAGAAAGATTACGAATGTTTTAATTCTTCTCATGATATTATTTTTTCTATCTTTAAATAATAGTAAAAAGTATTTTTTTATCTTTTATTAAAATGGGAATCCTTATTTTGATTCATTTCTATAAAGAACGAAAACAAGCATTGACTTCGCTCTCTCAGTTGAGTGAGAAACAAGACAGCAATCGGAACGCGCGCTCTCTCTCTCTCCCCCCACCCCCCCCTCTCGTATTCGTTTTCGTGTGTTTATATTAAAGTGACTAATTACACAACTCATCCTGGCCACATTTTGACATCGTCAGTCAAATGTCTTGTTAAATGTAAGTAATATTCTTTTCTTTTATTGAAGATTTATTAATTTATCTTAAAAAAAAAAAAAAACGAACCTGAATATTAAATTATTTATTTATTTATTAAATACTAGCAGCCGCCTCCTTCGGCTTCGTCATTTAATTAATTTTTAAGGGGACGAAGGGTCGAAAGATCTTTCAAAGGGTGGAATATTATTTTTCAATTATTTAAACTCAGAGGCGTGTCATTTTAAATGTAATTAATAAAATAGAGCAAAAAAAAAATAATTTTTAGAGGACGGTTTAAATGTAAAAAATAACAGTTAAATAAAAAATAGTTTTTTTTTTTAAACATTCACTCTTTTTTCTCATTCACACACACATACTCACAGTCTTCTCGGCAACTCAGGACATATGGACCCTGCTACGCATTAGTGTGTCAAGCGCCAAAAAAAATTAAAAATTGAGTTAAGCACGGAATATTGTTTCAAATGCTTAATTAATAGTATTTTTTATGAAATATGTCCTAAAAAAATTTATATTTAATATTACTTGCACAATTAACAAAAAAAAAAATCATATATAATCTAATCAAAACAATGTAAATCAGAAAAACTTTAATGTTAATTTTCTCAAACCTCGGTACCTGGCGCTTGACACACTAATGCGTAACAGAGTCCATATAAGACTTTTCTAAAATGAAAAATTGAAATGTAGGCACGCCCATCTACACCAAGCCCGGGGGCTTCTCATACTTATAAATTTTACATCTTTAAATTCGAATGTACCGTACTGTCGGGAACTAAATATATGTCGACACAAAAAATCTGGTGTGACAAGCACAGTACACAACTTTCGAAGGTGAGAGTAAGTTGTGTGCTGTACGACCAGTGACACCAGATTTTTTTTATATTTATAATTGCTCTTGGACTGGGAAGGTGGGGTGAGTTATTTTATACACTTCAGGGACTTAACAAAGCTTTCCATGGCTCTGTCGATACGCAGGGTGATTGAATTGTTTGCTAGAAGGAAGCCAACCCGAATAACCAATTTACTAATGGATTTTTCGATTATTTGCTTCTAAACAATAAAAAAAAAAATTATCACTCGATAAATGAAATTTGTACGGGTTAAATTAAATTTATTTTTGTTTATGTTTGCAAAGCCCCTTTTATTTTCAACTCAAACCTAAGTTAATTTAGTTGAATATGAATTTCAAATAATTATTTTTGGTTACTGCAACATAGACAACCCAAACTTCAATTTTCAGAGCTTCTCAAGTTCAATTAATGAAAAAAAAATTGCGCAGTAACCGAAAAGTAATTAATTTCTGTAATTCATAGTCAACTAAATAACTTTAAATTTTAGTTAAAGATAAAGGGCTTGAATAGAGATAGACAGATGAGAATAAAATATAATTCGCTCTACCAATACTTTTATTCCATCCTCAGATGGGGAAGGGGATGAGGGCGAAGTAAAAAGGTCACGTCATGAAATACAATCGCTAAAAGATGGCTTGAGAGAACCTTTTGAATTTATGTGTCTCCATAAATTTCTATTCTATATAAAAATAAAAGTCAATAAGTTTATTGAAATAGATTCACAATATGAATAGAAAAAAAAACTGACACTCTACAGATGATAGATTATCTTAAGTAATATCTATTTGCATCTCCCACATAGAAAATGCACAAAAAAATTTTTTTTTAAAGAATTTTAATAAATGACATAAGCACATTGCTTAATTATTGACCAATATTTTACTATATACTCCATTCAGTAAGTGTACTTGATTACTTAATCACGGGTCGGTAATTTTAATTTATTAATAGTATACAGCAAGTGCATACATACAATTAACCTTATTTAAAAATCATCAAGTGTTTTGAGCACTCTTTACTTATTCATTTATAATAATTTATTATGAGGAGCTACGGGTTAGTGTTACAATTTTAAGGAGGGAGGGGAAATTGTCTAGCTGGATCAAAAAACCCCTCTTCTGTAAAAAATTTCTGACTATACCTACTGGCCATAGATCTAAAATGCTCTAGATCTCATGAGTTTTTTTTACCGGTATTTTGATATTTAAGAAAAAGTAGTCCCTCCGCATAAAGGCTATTTTTGGTTTCGTCTTAAGGGGGTTCAGGAGCGACGTCTAAACTTACTTTAAAAAAAACTAGACTATTATAAAGAATTTTTCAATGGGGTTTTTTTTAAATGAATTAAATTCATAAGAGATTATTGGAACATCGAGCTATAATTTTTTTAATGACTTATTAAAAAATTATCGTAATTAATTTTTTTGTTATCAAGCAAATACAAAAAAACAATCTGTCCCAATAATCTTTACTTTATTTTAAATTTAAAAATGAATTTATTGTTATTATTAATCACATATTAATTAAGAAATTTTTAAAATAAGCTTAGATGATTTATTTAAAAACCAATTGCCAAATTAGTTCAGCATTCTTGCAATAGATGGCAGGCTAGTCTAACAGACGATATAGTATTATCTGGCCTATATTTATATATTTTTATGCTTTTATAAAAGATACATAATATATAATAACATTTATGAAGTATTAAATGTTAAAATATCAATGAAAATCAACCAAATGCATTAAATATTATTAGCTACCATTCTGACATCTCTTGGCAAATTTTTGAATTACTTGATTTTTTGGGCATACTTTTTATGACATACTACGCCATCTTATCGGGAAAAACATGCGTAACCACTTCGCTCCCGTTCCGTTTAGTTTTTTGACAAATTTTGTTAAATTTATCCCATCTATCTTCAAATAATAAATATTTTTTTTTTATTTCAGGTTCGTTTTCGGTCTTATACCAGTTCACTTTTATATGTTCGTGGTCAACATCTACATCTACATCGACTTCAAAACGGTGAGTTTATCTGCCTATTCTTTTAAATATTAGGCGTTGTATTAGTCACCAAAATCACCACACAATTTTTTTATTTATTATTTCATTTGTAGAGGCAGAGACAGTCAAGAAATGATACTCTGATTACTTTACTAATTAGCCGGAAACGTTTCGGTGCATTTATTATGCTTTCTTGGCTGCCTCTGCCTCTACACATTCTTCATTAAATATCCACAGTCACAACTTGCAGCTCAATAAATATATACGCCTAACTAAATTATAAAAAAAAATCAATCTAATCTACTTTCTTAAATAATTTTAGAATCGTACTTTTTTTCATTACAATTAAATAATAGTTAATTTTTTTTTGTTTGTTTTTTTCAATATAAAATATTTATGAAACCGCTATTTTTAACTAACCACAAATTGATATTTTTCCCTGAGTAAGAATGATCGAGTTTTTAACGCCCCTGAGAAATATTTATAATAGAGTGCATCAATTTGTACGTGTCTAAAATTTGCAACCAAAATGACTAATTCATTATCAAATAAAAAAAAGTAAAAAGTATTTCTTTAAAGAAAAAAAAACTTTCGATTTTTTTCATTATTTCTAACTCTCGTGATTTTGTGATTTTTTTCAATCAATTAGAAATCAGAATAAACAATATCTCACTGAAGATACTAGCAATGACATTTCTTCCAAGTTCACTGATCTGAAAAATCAAGTGAAACTCTTTTAAATACATTAAAAAAATGCTATAAAAAATTTGAAAATAAATGGATTATTTATAAACTTTAAGAATCGCTTAGTAATATTTGAAATTACACCTCGAAGACTAAAACTAAGAGAAGTTAGTCCCAAAAATTCAAACAAAATTTTGATTTCAAATGAATACGAAATTATTTTAATTTTTTTTTTTTAGTCTTTTTGAAATTTTAGGCAATTTAGACTTTAAACAAACTTTATATTAATTACGATATTTATTGGGGTCCAGGTATATTTAATTATACCATTTGGCGAAAGTTTTTTTTACTAAAAATACCAACAAGATTCTGTTAAATGTCAGATAAAAAATAATAAGAGAACAGGAAGGCTTATCTAAGAAGCGGATCTACTACCTTTAATTTCAATTCTTCGACATCGTAAAAAATAAAATTTTTATTCACTCATATCGTGTTCACTGTAAATAACTAAATTTTCATCTTTATAAAATTGATTTTGTAAGACACTATTAAAAAGGTATTAAATGCTAATTTAATTAAAATAAAGGATTCTCTAAAAGATTTTCCTGCACTGTCAGCTGACTTGGCGCTTCTTATGAATGAAATTCCAAAGAGAGAGAGAGAGGGAGGGAGGGAGAAATGTCATAAAGTAAAAGTAGTTGGTGACGCTAATTTATATTTAAGCTGCTACAAAAACTAAATATTAATTAAATTAATTTTGACAAAATTTCGTAAATTTATACTGTACATCTAATATTTAATTAAATAGAAACAAAATAAACCAGCTGTAATAAAGTTATTTAATTAAATTTAAATTACAAATTTGAAA